>JAAAKE020090232.1:0-20973 GCA_010014785.2 Anisolabis maritima | reverse complement strand
ACAACTGCAGTGTTGATAGTATACGCACCACATAGTCTGTTCAGTGACGAATTACCTTTCTCGGAGTTCTTGGGTGGTAAAATTTGAAAGGGCCCTATCATAATAATTCTATTTTCAAGTCAATTTTTTTAAATTAATTTAATTTGATAACTTACACAATAGATGTAATGATTTTCATTTTAAGGATTCACTTATTAAATTAAATTAAGGGTCTTAAAAAAAAAAAAAAAAAGATAACGATGGAAATATTAAGAATCTTGAGAGCCCTTGCGGGCTAGTGGATCCCGGGCGGTTGCCCAGTTTGCCCGCCGTTTAATCCGCCTCTAAGTGAGTCTGTTGACAGACTACTAAACAGCTCAACGATTAAAAATTGATTGTATGGGCTAAGTCTTAAGAAAGTAACTGCCTGAGCTTTTTCATGTTATATTAACAGAAATTTTTTTATTTTAATATATGGTGTTATAAAAAACTGGTGGGATAGATCACGTAACTTTACTCTCCTCTTCTTGTCCAATGCGGGTCACTATAATTATTCATAGCGGGAAAATAATCCTTGATCTGAAAACAGGATCATTTTCGTTATGAACATCCTGTTCATTTATTTTTTTCGTAATTTTGCATTTGCTTAGTGTTAGCGGGGAAAATTTTCGTCGTATTTGACAAGCGAAACAAGTGGACAGAAGAGTATATTTTAATGAAAAATTTAATGTCGTCATGTCGTTAATTACACAACAGGGTTGTTCATTTTTTCTTTAATATTCATTCCGCAATAAAAGATTGAAAACAATATAAATTGTATTCGTATATTTTTAGACACCGTTTCTCAATTTAATCGCATTATTAATTTTTAATATATCTCCCTCAAATCCAATTTTCAACAGATCTCTTTTTTTTTAACCCTTTATGCTCAATTTATTAGTTTTCATTTTTTCTTTTTTTGTTTTAGAAAATTGAATCACATTGTTTTCATCCATTTTATTTATTTAATAAGAGCTGATTGGTTTGCATTTTTGAAAAGATGAATTGCTTTTTACAATTACAATATCTTTCAATATATAAATAAATTTGTATTTAATCTCTCGTTCTCATTTTTTACTTCCTCAAAATACAACTCATGAATTTTATGAACAACATAGGCATTAAATTCGAAATATTTATTAAATCTTTCGAATGTAAAATGTCAAATAATTTGTAGTGTGTAGTTAGAAATATTTTTAAATGTTTGTGTCTGTATGCATAGAATGTTTGTGGAAAGCGATATGTCGGACAGTGCTACAAATTTTTTTTTAAACTTTTAATCCAATGTTTAGTGGCATGTTGAATAAAATTCTTTTGTTTTGTTAACAATAGCTGGACAATTACTCTCTCTCTCTCAAGAACTCCAAATTATGCTTATTTTTTATAGCGGAGTTTACGCCCATTCCAAGACCACATTGCCTCCTTCCACCTAAATAAAATGTTAAAATAATATAAAATTCCAATGACTAATTTATTCATTATTACTTTGATAGTTATCTATTATAATGATGAAAATTAAATTGTGCAGATTATTGTTTATATATCTTTATTGTATAATTAGCTGGGTAGAGGTTGTTTTTTCTTTTATAGTTAATATCTAGAAATCTTAAATACATCTTTCCTCCGATTTACACGGGAGATCTGTTCCTGAGACGATCGTGTAAATCAAAAACAAAGCAAAATGAACATAATTTAATCAGTTATTTATTAGTTTGAACCTAAAACAAAAATAAAATAACAAAAAAAAAAAAAAAAATCATAGATACGAAATAACTCTCCTGCGTCAATCAGCATGGAGGAAGGGACTACTTTAGTTTTTCGTTATTTTAAATATTTAAATTGATTTCATTATTTGTTTTGCAAATTTAACCCTATTCTTTTATTCCTTTCGTTTCCTTTATTATTAGACCTATTATTACAGTGTTTTATTTTTTTTTCTTTTATAATATCAATATAATAAATAATAATAATAATAATATTTTTGCAAAATAAATAGTTTTACTACAAACCAGGGACAGGAAGCTGGCCCCCAGGGACATATACTCTTCGCAATCTACTTGTAATGCGAATATTCATTTTGGGATCGAAACGAAAATTTTAATAAAGCGTCCCTAAATAGAGAGAAAATAAAGTATATTCTACATGGATGATGATTTTGGCAAATTTTATTGACAACTCATTTCTGAATATAATGACAACTCCAGGCAGGATAATAAAATTTGTATTTGATTTAATTGTAAAATGAATTTTGATCTTTTAATAAACATTATTATTATTATTATTATTATTATTAGTTGAAAAATTTCTGATAGAGAAGTCTTATCCTATCTAAAAGATTTGGTTAAAGATGATCCCTCATTGAAATTCTTGTTCTATCTAAATATCAAAAATAACAATACGACTTCCAAAGTTTGGAATGAACAAATATTTTCATAAGCTTTCCGCTTAATATATTTTATTTCGAATTGATTTTGCTTTCATTGAGGGAGAATATTTTACTCTCGATCTAACTTTTTCCTATGTGTTTATTTTACATCTTTTTCTTTTTTTTTTTTTTTTACTATATAATAGACTGAATTTTTTTTTATAATAATAATATTTTATTAATAGCGTATTATTATTAAAAGAGTCATCGCAAAGAATTAAAATGTCTTTATGAAAATGTTCGAAAATGAACAAAAAAAATTTTCAAAAGTCATTATTTGTTTTCACAATTTATTCTTAAAAGTGCATTAGTTTTTTTTTTAAGCCCAAGTGAGTGAATTAAAAAATTCGCGACTGACGTGTTGCCTTTACTCTAAGACGCACGACCCAACCAAAAAATAATTTGTCAACATCGACATTCGTTATATATAATTGAATTTTTTTTTTAAATAATACTTCACTTTAATAAAACAAAAACTATTATTAAACTAAGAACTATATTTGAAATATTTATTTATTTTAGATATTAACAAATAATAAAATAAAAATATTTAATATTAAATTTAAAAAAAAATTAAGAGATTATTTATTTTTAATATATAATCCCGAAAAAGGGATGGATGGATGTCGAATAAATAAATAAATAAATAAATTATAATTAGTCCTCAATCAATCATATGATTATAATTTTAATAATCTTCCTAGTATTTATTTATAAAAAATATTTCTAGGCCATTATAATATCCGTCCGTCATGTCAAATAAAATGTCCTTAAAAATATATTTCAGGTTAGACTTTTGGAATGCAATTTTATATTAAGTAAAACTATCATAATGGAGTAGGAATATTGGAATTTCACCACAAAATTTCTTTAAATTTTTAAAATTTTGATCTCCCTAAAGGCCAGTATAAAGAATTTTATATGGATCATTGAACTGTAATTGAACGCTTTTATATCCTTCTCATCATTTATGTGTTAGGTAATGTCTGGTTACTAAGGGGAGTAATTTTTATACAATTTTTACTAGAGTATGTTGTGATAGCACAAAAGTATCATCATCACAAAAGGTATCGTAAAAAAGCATAGATAGGGAAATCGGTATTGGTATCGCAACAAAAATAGTATAGTTATAAAAAGACTGAAGAACAAAAAAGTATTGAAGATGAAATTATTTAGTTATGTAGATTGTGAAAAGGTGAAAAATGCAGCCTATTTTATTTCCTTTGACATATGTATATATATCATCATCATAAAATAAATACTTTTAAGTAAATTGAATTGTATATAACTGTAAACTACAATTTGAGGGAATATTCTTAATTTGTTTATGGTTATCATCATTAAGAATCGGGGTCGGCAATTCAACTCTCAAGTGGTACACAGGAAGCCATTAATATTTGAAAATTTCCAAATAAAGATATGTAGAAATTGTAAACTAAATGGTCTATGCAACCGGAAAGCATACAATAATATTCCTATTAGTAAATAAAAAATTAAAATAGAAAAAAATTAGTAGATTAATCGGGAACCATTCAATTGAAACACTCATAAAAAAGTAAAATAAATATTTAATCCTATAAATAATTTTCACAACTTTAAAATCAATTGTCAAAATTGTTAGAATTAAGTGCTAAATACTATTAGATGGATTAAATAAGCTTTTCAAAAGTTGACGTACTTAATTCAACCAACCAGAAATCGTGGTTTAATAGAGTAGAGTCAAATAAAATAATTTATTATTTCTATTTTTAATTTTCATTTAAAAAATTTATCAGAGAGAGAGAAATATTATATAAGATATAATAAAATAGAATAAATGGAAAAATCATCTGAGAGCACTTAAAATGATTAGCCTTGGAGAAAAAAAAGCGTCCTCGATTCTTTTCTTTTTTTTTTATCATCTCCATTCATTTATCTAATTTTATTCCTTTTCATGATTTTATTTTTCCTATCAACAAAATTATTAACTTTTTTTAATAGAAGAAATCTTGTGTGGGAACTTAAATTTTATTTACTAAATTTCGGCGAATTGTGATGAATAAATAAAAAAAGAAGGGTTGCCTGTTACCAGGGACTCACACCTGATGTGTTAGTGACCACGAGTTATCATCATGCTAAGGCTGGTTTATTCTCGAATTTATTTTCTTGTTCTAATTGCAGTTATCGGACACTCTGGGATGTTTCTCGAAGCATACATAATACCTTTATAGGCTCGGTTAAAAGATTTTTCACTTTTAATTTTTTATAATGTATCTTATTAATTTTATATTTATTTTAGAGTATTATTTAATCTTCTAATGATATTGATCTATTGGTCTTTGAGTTCTTCAGTTTATTTTCGGAGGGATTTATTTATTATTTTAAAGTGAAATAGAGAGGAGATAGACAAAATACGATATCAATAAAAAAAAAATTATTTTGCAGTGTTAACATTTCGAACTTTAATTTAATTTCTTCTTTCTTTTAATTCTGGCAAGTCAAATTAAAATTAGTGATGTTATATAAAATATAATCTTTGACTTGATATATCAATAATGCTTACACCTAACATGTGCAATTTTTATTTTGCTTTGTCTTGAAGATGGGGATTAGCATTCGAAATGTCGATGGTAATATAAATTGGTAATGAGTAGGAATTTCAGCCAAATAAGGAATACTTTTCAACTTGAATCCAGGTTAATCTGAAATTTTGATTTAAAAAATATTCAAATCGAAAAACAATGGAGATGGAGATATAATTAATAATCCTTTTCTTAATGCCCTTATTAGAGGAAACTCCAATTTCTTCGAGCAATTAGATACTAATATAATATTTTAAGGGGCGATTAAGCGTTGCTTTGTTTTGGTTTTTGGAGTCGTGTCTCCTCTTAAATCTCGCCGGAGGCAGAAGCAGAGCCGTTATGCGGTTTAACTGTTTGGAACAAGTGCAATGATGCCGTTCTTCTTCTTATTCCACCCCCTCCCCCATTCCTTGATTTTTTCATGCTAGGCTACGTCTAAATATATGCCATGTATTATTTCTTTCCTTTTATTTTGCCCTATGCCAAAAGCATTTAATGGTGCAATTATTTTCTCTCTCTCTTTTTGTGAATGGTCCAATACACTCTGATGGTCGTTAATAAAAGAGAGAGAACTTTAAATGTCAAGATTTTGGCTCGAAAGAGTCCAAGATTATTTTTAAAAAATTTACCAACATTTATTTAGTAAAAACGAATTTATATAAAAATTTTATTTTTAATATAACACAAAAAATTCTCTTTTTGCAGCTTGTCCTTATTAAAATTCCATTAATCAATAAAAAATCTAAATTAAAAATTAAAACAATGAAAAAAATATAAATAATAGTATCTCTTCTCTTCAGTCATTTGTTTAAAGGGCTAGCATATGGTTACTCTAGAAAGTAACTTTCATGAGATCACAATGGGAGGGTTCCATCTTCCATCTCCAGGAGGAGATGCCACTTATCAAGTTGGATAAATATTTGCCATGAGGTAGTGGATTTGAATCCGAGTTGCTTTTCAACTTAGGATTATAAGCTTATCTGCTTTATCCCCTCGGCTAATCGCTTCCTCAAAAATAATGAATTATTACTATTATATTAGGCTCTATTTAATATTTCTTCAGTACTGGGATCTTAGCGGTGGGGAAGTTCGCAATGTTGCCCGTTTTGTTCGACAGTGGTGTCAGCGCGTATTATTTTTCTGAAAATCTGACAACGTTGGTGGTTTCTGACGGCTTTTACTCAGTGCGCCCTCTGATTGGCCTCAATACTAAAGTTTCAATAAATTGAGTATCTCTTATGTAGATTATTTGGTGAGAAATTTTTGGATATTTATTTTTATAAACACTAAAACGAAACGAAAGGCAAATAAAATTCTTTTTTTTTTTTTAAATAATTTTTTTCGTATGACCGATTTGGCCCGCTCTTTTGCCTTTTTCAGTTAATATACACATTTTTACATATCAATTAAAGCACGTTCTTTTATAACAATTTTAAAAACAACTTATAACCAAATAATTATTATATTCATGTCATCAAGGAATGAATCCCTAAAAAAAATTTTAAATTTCATAAAAGTTTATAAAGAACATGCTCTAATTAATATGTTACAATTTTAACAAGGCTAAAAAATGGGCCAAACAAGTCGTTTGAATAAAATTATTTAAAAATAGAATTTTTTTGTCTTTCATTAATTTGGTGTTTATTTGGTAAAAATAAAAAGTTAAGTATAAAATATTCATAAAATATAGAATGATAGAAGTAGGACTCTTTGAGAAGTTGGATTTCTTGTAATTTAATCACTAACATTAATTAATAAAAAGAGATGGCTTATATAAAATGATTAAAAATAAATGCGATAAAATAATAAATATGATATAACTACTGTTATCTGAGACTTTGAAGGTATTGATCTCTCTCTCTCTCTCTCAGTGTTCAAGCTCCATCTCTTTCCGCTTTTCCTTTTGCATATAACCTTAAAACTAATTAACATTAAAATTTATATGTAATCAAATTAACACTTGGGATTATGCAAGCGAACGAGATGGAGAATCTCTATATCACTGTGTCTATCTTCAAACCCCTTAAGATCAGTTCTCTTTCTCTCAGTCTCATTTGTAAACTTCTTTGAACCAAGACATTTCCATTTCCAAAAATTCGTTTAAATAGATTCGAAAGATACTTGACGCCCGCAAATTAGTTCAATTTATTATTATTTTTTAATAAGTTTATGTAAAGTATAAATATAAAAAGTCAGTTCCAGATTTCAAAAGAGGTCTTAAAATTTTATTTAAATTTCTCAGCAGATAGATACACACAGACTTCCCGACGTATAACTGACTTCCGTTCCGGCTTATAAGTCCTAAGTTAATATGGCCGGAAACACTCAAAAACAAAAAAAAAAAATCTAAAAACCTTTAAATACCTAATTTCATCCGCAAACTTCCTTTTGCTCTCTCTCTCTGTATGTGTGAGGTTAAATTCAAACGTTCTTATTATTAAAAATTTCAAAAAAAATCAAAATTTTCAAAATATAAAAAAAATCTAAATATGGAAATGAAAAAAAAATGCTTGTATGTTGAAATTTTTTATTTTTCGGACTTAGAAGAAAAATTTTTAAATCATGGTCATAAGTCTCATAGTCCTAAGTCGGGGAGCTCGTGAATATAAAAGCAAGTTACATTTTTGAATATATGAAAAAAATGTATAGAAAGATAGGAAATTATTATTATTATTTTAAAAGATTTGTAGAGAATTACAATTCAGACTTATTTTATTACGTCTTCAACCGGGAGAGAGAAAGAGATAGAGGGGGGGGGTTCTTCTTCTGTTCGCCTTTCTTTGTTCTTATATAACTTTTTTATAGTTACATCGCCTTCACAGTGTAACCAAAAGGAAACAGTAAAAATTATAATTTATTTAGGTATTAATTATATTATAATGAATTCCGATTGATATTTGAAATTTTATTTTCAATATTAATGGAAGAAAACATAAAAAATACCAAATTGAAACTGAAAATCATTCCAACCCTCTTATCAATCCTTTATGCTAATTTAATTTATATAATTATTTTTAATAAAAGATTTGAGTTTTTTTTTTATTGATTTTTCCCTGTAATCAATATTATTAATAAAATCAAATATAAATTGTAATAAATTTCAAGGGGTAAAGAAGCTCGAAACCAAAAAAATTATTGTAGTGCATGTAGTGCATTTTGTAAAAAAATAAAATTTAACAGGATTGACGAGATGAATCTTCTTAAATTTAAAAGATGAAGCTTACTTTGGCAGTAATTTGAAATTTATTAGTATATGCGTTTAAAAGAATTTGTACAAATAAAAGATTAAGTATTCTTTTATTTTTTATTGAGATTTTTTGGATTGGATTGGATGGAGTTTTAATCCTCTCGAATCAAAAAATATCTCTTTAACGCATATACTGATAAATTTCAATTGAGAGGCGAAGTAAGTTGCATCTTTAAAATTTAAGAATAAAATTTAGATTTTTTTGAATAGGGCGATGTTCTTAAAATAATTTTCAAAATTTTGAACTTTTAACATTTTTTTTTTAATATGTAATTTTAAAATTTAAAAATTGATTAATTAAATTTTCACCTTAAAAGCTATCTTTTTCATTCACAGTATTGTATCGTTTTACGTGGAAATCGATAGAATTCAGGCATCCACTAAATGCAAGCTATAACAATCAGCAGCTGTCAAAAGCAAGCTACAAAATGATAAGGGTCAATCGGGGCGGACGGGCCCTTTTAGAAAACCAAACTTTGCTTTCAAAAATATCTATTAATCGAAAGTGTTCTCATTATTTAAACCAAACCAAAGTTTCGATTTATTAGTATTATCAAAAAATTTATTTTTTATTTTTCTGATCGATAATTTTTTAAATTTTAAGCCATTTTCGCAAAAATTAGTAAAGTGTGATGCGGTACGTGAGTTGTTTGAAAAGATAATTATTTGTATATTTTTCTTTGAGTGAGGGCTTAACTCGTAATATAAAATTGTATAAATATAGAATTATGTAAAAATTATAGTTTAACAATATTAAAACGAAAATCATATATAAAATCCGACACAATACAATACCATCTCAAATTATTAATATAAAAAAAAACATAATATCAATACAATAATAAAACAAAAGCATTTTTTTAAAATATCTAATCGGCATCTGAGGCCATATAGACTTTAAACAATATTTATTTATATCAGGGGTCTGCAAACTTTTTTGTTCGTGGGCTGGAATAGCAAAAAATAAATAGGGTGATGGTGTTCTTCATTGGAATCAAGAGCATTGAAGCTGGAACAATTAACCTGTTAAATCTTTTCTTTAATTTTCTTTTTCTCTGCTAATCAAATTCACAAAATGATATCAAATTAGTGGGATTGTAAATATTTTTATCCACTTCTTTTTTTTTTTCCATCACTCTCTTAATGAAAAAACAAACAAACACATAAACAATTTGGAACTGGTTGAATCGGCAAATTAAAAATATAATAAATCAACGAGCGTATAAAAAAGTCTCTATATGACATTAATGATCATAAAGTATCGGATGAATTCAATTAATTGACAGAATTTTAAAATTATTCTTGTCCTTTTTCCTCTCTGTAAAGATGTGTTATAAAAAAAAAAAAGAAAAAAAACATTTTGATTAATAAATTTGAAATTCGATGAATATAGACCTATAAAGCAAATGAATTGATTTAACTTTGTGGACTAGACGATAATTTATCCCCCTCACTCCTACTAGTCAACCCAGGAGACCCCCATCGCGGTTGCTCTTGTCTTTTCTCAAAGTTAACTTCAACTTTGCGACCCGAAAACTTGTTATGAACTCACACAAACAATATAATACAAGACCTCGACTAGTTTTACTTTTAGTATTCGTATTCCTGGTAGACACGAGTGGCACTTGAATCATGCCGAGGGTCACCACTTGAAAAGAGAGAGAGAGACCCCCACTTGCATGCCGACATGCAAATTTCCAACTTGAAGTCACCACCTGACGGGGTTTCAACACTTTGTTGATGAATATTGATTTGAGATACAGAATTCGGAAAATTCGTTTGGAATTTATAAGTAATAATTGATGCATATTCGACTTCATTAATATAATAACAATAATTTTAAATCAATTTTTTTTTATGCTCTATTTAATATAACTTCGGTTCTCTTGGCGGTCGACTGCAGCTAGTGCTCGGGGTTAGTGACGGACTTCCATTTTAAATGCTGAAGTTATATTAAACAAGGCTGCTGAATTTCGCATAGGTTATTCCAAGAAACGATTGCCGGATGCCATCGATACCCTTAATTCTCTTGATATTATATTGTAATTATATATCAAGATGGCCTTAGAAATTAAAGCTAAAGTTAACTTTTTTTTTTGTCTTTTTTGGTATCTGTGACCATTTAGACTCTGTCCTTATTTATTAAAATTAATTGGTAGCCCATACAATTTAAATAAATTTTTGTCTCTTAGGACGGGAGGCGAACCACTGACCTTTGAGAGAAGTTCTCTAGCTCTGCACCAAGGGACAGGGCTGCTAAAGTTAACTTAAAATTGAAATTAAGAAAAAAAAGAAAAAAGTTATATTTAAAAGAATATATAAAGAATATTAATATATATATAATTATATGAATATATAATATGAATTTAACAATAAAGGTTCTTTTCAGCTCTCGCTCATTCTCACTTGCTTTATAGTCTGAGCAATCTGGGAATTTCTCTAAATGGGTGAAGGCTGAAAAATCCCGGTGTAATGTCATTCAAACCAATAGGAACGTCCTTTCTCCGCTTTAATGTGAGAGAGGGCGAAGGCAACTTCTCTCTTTCTTCTGCCTCTCTCTAGAATATGGAATTCCGAAAATAGCACCAGTATAGTTCAAATCACTTTTTTTCTAAATAATTTTTAACTCGGTTTTTTTTTTTCAATCTTTATCCTTAAAATTTTTTTTCTCAAAATAAAAAAAAAAAAATTGCGTTTTTAAAGGTAACACAGTAAAGAATCCGAGCTCAACTCGCAATCAGATATTCCGTACCCATTCTCGGATAGTTTTATCTTTTTTAGAAATGAATCTCTCTTTTTACTTATATAAACAATAGACTTACCATACCTACATACGTACCCTTTTGAATGGGACAGTACTATTTTTTGACCAAAAAATGTCAATTTTGTCCCATTTTTCATGAGATAACTCTATTGAATGTTTTCTTTTACGAATAATCTATCCCCCTTAAAAGTGACAACCTGAATCCTTAGTTTATTCTTGATGGATAATTAGAAGAGCTATATGAAATTTAAAATATCAAATTCCATAATGTTTTATCTATGATTAAATTTATTATTTTCGGATTTATGTAGTTCTTCTAATTATCCATTAAGACGAAACCAAAGATGTCCAGTTATCTTTGAGGGTAATAGTAGAGGTCTATGTGATGAAACGATTATGACAAAATTGCGCCATGGATTGTGGAAAATTCTACGATAAAATCAAAGTTTGTTTCAAAGAATTACTTCGTTGAAAAAATAAAATGAATCTTTTGGTACTAACTTTTTAGGCAAGCAGATTGTAATTAAGCTAAAGTTTTATTATTTAAAAATATTGTGAGTATATTTTTTGCTGGATCAAGTGACTCCTGGCTCCCGGGATCTCCAACCTATTGGGACATTGATGCGTTTTCTTCAGACCACCCAGAGATCACATATTCGAAAAAATATATCCACGAGAATTAAAGTGTTAAATAAAATTTTTAACGTTGTTAGAATTATCCAAAAATATTATTTTATATTCTATTTTAAACTAGAGCTACAAATCGTTTATTACTAGAATATTCATAAATCCAGGAGCCATATTTAATGAACTTAATCCATAGTGAAATGAATCTTGTTTTTGTAAAGATTCCCTCCCCCCCCAAAAAAAAATATGTTCTAGCTACGGCCTAGACCTTAGTGTCTCGTTTTTGAATTTAGAAAATATGGTCAGCCTAATAAATTAGCTTATACATAATCTATTTATAATTAAAATTTTAAAATATACAAATAAACTTATTAGAAAATCCTTTTTTCACTCTTTTCTCATCTAATAATTTTAAGAAAATTTATTTTTTTTTATTCGATGTTAAAATTTTATCAAATGACTTTTATGAATATTTATATGAATGAAGATCATCTAATAATCCCCGAAACTGCAAGAGAGAGAGAGAGAGAGATGTTATTTCAAAAAGAGAAATTAATAAAGAATTTATAATTGCTTGATGTTAAACTTCTCTTTAAAAACATGAAATTTCCATTTGAAGAGAAAATATTTCAATCTTTTTAATACATCTTCTAAAATTTGAATATTTCCTTTGCTTTCTTTATATTAAGTTTGAAAATTTATTCATTGCTCTAGAAAGACGATGGCGATCATCTTCGGTTATTTTTTTGGATTGTTTTGTTATGTTAGTTATTGTTATTATAAAAACAAGTTTCTATTTTAATGTTATATCTTCGTATTTTCATATTCCTTTTGATTTTTTTTTTTTATTTTTATTTAAATATAAACTTATTAAGGAAGGGAAATACTTCCTCTCTCCGAAAATAAGAGTCCCATTTGAAAAATTTGGTTTTTTTATTTATTATGAGTAGAAAAATATAAAAAACGGATAAGTCTTCTTTGATAAACATTTATTGTTGTTTGAAACGTCAAACAATATTTTTCTAACGTTGCAAAGTTGTATGGATTGTGTTGTACGGGAAAATGGGCTGAATAATTATAAAATACCTCATTTGGAAAAGGAAAAACTAAGAAGAGGATCCAAATTGCCAATATCTTTAAAATGTTCACAAGAAACAATGAGAATATTCTGTCGAAATGATTAATTTAAATAATTGTGTATGTAATAAAGTTTTGGTTTTTTTACAATGGTTAGTAAAACTTTTATTTTGTATGTTTGTTTGATTTTTTTTTTTTGTTTTTTTGTTTTTTGTTTTTAATGACCTTAATCTCGATCACTGTTAAATTAAAATGCGACTCTTATTTTCGGACAAATTTTTATATGAAATGGGATTCTTTTATTCGGACAGAGGGAATAATAATAATAATAATAATGTATAAAATAGTAAAAATACATCAGCTCTCACCAGTACAGTAAAAGTGTCATTTGCGTATTTTCTTTTTTCTTAAAAAATTAGAATAAATACTATGTTGATTTAAGTTAAACATAGAGAGTAAAGAAGGGAAGGAGTCGTGTGAGGAGCTCCCCGATTCGGTCGACTTTTACATCGAGCAGAATTTCTTATCTACATTCATAAGTTGGCGCTGATCGCCCACGCTCAGTTCTCATGTTCATCTCATTGTTTCTTAAAACGAACTCGCTCTCGGAACGAATTCAACTCGTAGTAAGAGGTGCTACTGTATTATACTATAGTAAGCCGTGGACTATTTAGAATTAAAGAAAATATGAATATGATAGATTTTTAAAATTTTTGTATTAATTGAGACAAAAACCGTCCGTATTTATTTAAATTATTTAACCGATATAATATAAATAAATCTTATCGCTTTGGACAGGATGTGAACCATTGACTCTTCAATCATGAAGCAAGACCTCTTCCTCTGAGCTGAGACAGGTAGACTTTTATATTTAATAGTGTAAATGTAAATTTATTTAATCTGAACCACTTCACGGGATTATCATATCGTTTGTTGGTAAATCCATAAATTGCCAGGCTTGAGTCGGCAACATATCCCACTCCTTAGCCGACAGTTTGCGTTCAAATCCCACCTGGCATACCGCATTCCATCATCAACTCCGTTCATTTCATCCCTGATCTCATAGATACTAAATAATAGCCAGAGACCGAGGGACATTAATGGCCATTATAAATTTCAAATATTGGAGGGTTATATCAAAATCAATTTTATTACCATTTAAGAAAATAATATTTTTTCGGGCCGCTGAGAGGGCGGAACCTCCGGCTGACCTTTGAAGTAAGCGACCAGGTAATGGATAATAATAATAATAATAAATAAGTTATTTTACATTTCTTTAATGTTAAAAGAATTAACTGCAACGAAATGTACATCTGAGAGCTTCGTACGAGTATTTTAAAATCTGTATGCCTGCTGGTTACCTATTTTTATGGATCATAAAATATTTTATATAGTAGAATTTTTTTGCCTCGGGGATAAAATAGAATTTTTTTCTTTCGGTTTTCTCTATTTTGTTTTTATAATTTTGTTGTTGTTCTTTCGATATACATGTATTTTTTATTCTTTATTTTTATGTTGTTTTTATAATACTCTTTTAATTAAAACAATTCCATTATGAGATAAATTTACTCTTTATTAATTTTGTTAAAATTTTTTTTATTTTATACTTTGTATTTCTACTTTTTTATCTTGGCAATATTAATATAATATTAATTATTAAGTAAATTATTTTTAATTTCATTTTCATATATAGTAAAAGAACTGAGATCCAAAAAAGACACACACACACATATATATATATAAGAAGATAATCGAGTTATTTTTACATTAGTGAGAGAAGAGATAAGGTAAGGAAAATGTCGTAGGTGGATCCAGTACCCTATAAAGCAGGGATCTCCAAACTTTTTTTTATCCAAGGGCCTGTTTTCAAAGCAGAAATAAAAGGCTTTTTTGATCAACCAAATTACTTCATATGTTTTAAATTATTTTCTCCGATTATAATAATACTATAATATAATAATTATAATTAATACAAAAAGCGAATTGTTTATCAGGTAAATTTGTCCATTTTGATTTGATATTTGATATTTTCATTCTCAAAAAAGTATGTTCATAGAGTCCCAAAAATGTAGATAATTTAATATAATCGCCGATCTGATTTTATCCGTGGTTCTTATTTTGATGGCCACTGCACTAAAGAATCCAGCTGGTGGGGAAGCAACAAGTGCGGTATAATCTATTGAGTGACTCTTCGTGGGGGAAATTTTTTGCTGACAGTGTTTTAGAGTGGAGTTAATATTTCTAGAATTCCCAAAATGTCCTGAAGATAGTTAAGAGAGGGGTGGTGGGCATAAGAACATAGGGTCTTCCGTATTGAAATTTAGTGTAGTAACTGAATATATACTGAATGCTTTAGGGCAGTGGTTCCCAACCTTTTTGGCATCGTACCGGTAAATTTTAAGCAAGAGGTTTGCATACCGGCAGCTAAAAATTTTTGTTATAAATTTTATAAAAAATTCATGAATATTAACCAATTATATAATAATATAATTTTGTGATATTAAAAAAAAAAAAAATGGTATTTTATACAATACAATATTTACTTATTGCAAATACCACTATTAGTACCAGTGGTTGGGAATCTCTGCTTTAGAATATCAGCTATTTTTTACCAATAGATAGGTGGATTGGCAACTACGAGTTCGCAGAGCCTTCTCTTCTTTTTATGCTAAATAATTCTTTTATCTATTAGACATATACCACATCTATTATGAGTTGGTTTTTTATTTTTCTTGACTGTAATCCTTCGTCGTGAGAATATAAAGAAAGGAAAATAATCTTTTTATTTAAAAACTGAAAGATTTTTATTATAAAAATATATCATCATGGATGTAATTATACTCGTTTTAAAACAAGAACTCTGAAGAAATGAAAGTGACCTAGCTGAAGTTTTCTTCTCCGGTAGTTGATTCAGAGACAGGTTGCTTCTTGTGTTGGATAGAGAATAGTAAATGTTCGCTTCTCATTTCTTGTTTATTATATTTTATTTTTATTCATTCATTTAATAACTATTCATATTTATCCAGGGATTTTTTATGATAATCACGACAACTGGACAATAAACAATAAAAATCCAATGATTTGTTGTTATAAAATCCCCTATTTAATTGCTTCAGATTAAAAATATAATTTTTATTTTTCATAAATTTCAAATTAACATATTTGTTAATAATTTAGAATCAAGAGCGTGTGTTGATTACGTTAATACTTTTTTTTTATTCAATATAAATTTACGGAATTTATCTCTTGAATTAATTTCTAACGAAACAAAATAGCCTTGCGAGGGAAGAGGAGGGGGAAACTGAAAAAAAAAAACGGAACGTTTTATGTAATTTATTCTAAAAGACCAATCGATTAAGGGCAATAAAAATAAAACAAACAACAACAAAAAGGGATTCCATTTCTTCGATTTCAGGGATAGATCGAGAGAGCAGGAAGGCAGACGATGGCAACGGTGGGGGGTTTGATAATAAGTCAGAGACGATAGTCAGAATACGGAAATAACAAACGAACGATTGAAGAGAGAAGGAACTTTGCTCTCTCTGTTTAGTAATAGCCCCAAGGGGGAGCAAAATAAATAAATAAAAAGTCATAGAGGGAGTTCTTATTACAGTGAAATGAAAAAAAAGAGGAACGTTGACGTTACAGTTAATTAAATTCGATCGAGTAATTAGCGAGACGTTACAATTTGCAAATCCAATTTGGTAACAAATCCTTTTTTTCACTTTGCTTTTCTTTTTTTTTTTGGTAAATGAAAAAAAAAATGATCAAAAGAGAAATAAATAAAAGTTAAATAATTAAATTATTGTTCGTTAGAGGACAAGATCAGATATTCGTATTATTTCGTGAGGATAAAATAAAATTACATTCGTGACACTTGCAAGGGTGCCCGTGGGGCGGAACATCCAAAGACAAACGAAACCTGACTCGTCTTACTAATTTGAGGCCCCGAGTCTCGTGATGATAGTCTTTCCCGTATAAAGCCAACCCCGCCCGCAGCGCCATCTAAAGTTTCATTTCTCGTGCATGTTAAGATTTGTATACAATGAAACAATATTTATTTTCATATATAATGGTAATTTTTAGTTCAGTGCATCCCACTCTTTAAACTCATAAAAATGATGATATATTTGTTTTACTTACTGTTCCATAAAATTTTTTTTCGAGATGTTAACCATTAAAATTAAATTAATATAGTATGATTATTTTTAACCAATTAGTTATATATATTTTATTATCGCTGAATTCTTATTTATGAAATTTTATCTTATTATTATTCCAGCTAAAGGGAGATCACATAGGAGATGCTGATTACGAGTTACCCAAGGCAAAAATGGTAATTATTCTCTCTTATTTTTCCAAGTAAATTTCTAATCTTTTTATCCTAGTTTGTATGGAAGGTGGTTGGTTGCTCTTCTCTTTATATTTGTCAGAGTTCAGTTTTGAAAAAAAATTATTTATTTAATTATATTATTTTATTAAATATGAGTTTTTATGTATTAAATTTAAAGACAAACAACTAATCATTCTTGATATACTTTTAATTTTTGATGAATAGAAAAGTTGTACTGATGTATAGTAATAGATACATGCATAAAATTAAAATTAAAAAAAATTCCCGAAATAATATTGACAGATAAGTTTATATATACCAGTATATAAATGATCATAATTAATATTTTAATTTTTTTATTGTTATTTTTATAATACAGTGTATTTCTTCCTTTTTTTGTTTTTTAAAAGATTCTCTCTAATACATCATAAAACCAGTACCCCTAAAATTCAATCCATTTGTCCATTATATTTATATTCTTATTTATGTTGCCCAAGTTTATTTTTGTCCCACCACCCCCTCCCTTGGCCGAGAGGTTAAAGATACTGACATTGTCAACAGTGATAAGCTTAAAAGCCAAGGGGTGTGAGTTCGGATCCCAGGCAATCCGGTGAAAATTTATTTAAATCAATTGGATACAAATAAATTGATGTAAATAAATATGCCTGGATAATATTATCGTAAATAAAATAGATTTGTAATTGTTTAAAGTCTATATATGGCCTCAGATGCCAAAAAGACTAAAAAAAATATTGTATGTTTTTGTTTTATTGTGGACTCAAGTGACCCTTCCACCCTTTCTACACCCTGATTTACACTATCCTCAAGGGCGTCGCTCAGATTTTAAAAGGTGGAAGATATTTTTTAATAAATAAGCTTTTATTTTTTTAGGCACTGGAGGCCATTTAAACCCCGTCCTTATTTATTTATATTAATTAATTTTTCTCAGAATGGAAATAGAACGACTGACCTCTGATACGAGAGGTGAGACCTCTACCTCTGCACCAGGGAACATTATTATTGAAGTTAATTAATATAACAGTATATGCTGTATGATTTTTTAAATGAATGTTTCAATATTTTTTCGTAACTAGAAATTCCCGACAAAAAAAAAGAATACAGAAAGATTTGCCTTTTTTTCCTTTTCTATTGCAAAATGTAAATTAGGCTTAAAAAACTCATTTTAGGAAAAAAATATTTAAATTAGAAATCAATAATGATAATTTAAAAATATTTAAAAAAAAAAAGAATAAGAATTATTATAAGCTTTCACAAAGAATCTCCATCCCCCTAAAAGATGAAGGATTTCGCTGCGAAGCACAGATGTTTTATAATAATTTTTTATGGCTGACTGATTTATAATATTTATTTATTTATTTATTCGTGGTGACGGAGTTTAATTTTTCTGTTCTCTCTCTCTCTCACTCATAACGCCAGAGTGAAGACAAACAAACCCGGAGGTGGGTTTGGTTTTCGGGTGTTGCATAAATTTCCCACCCTACAGTGAAGTGTATATGGGAGGGGGATGTAGTGACGTACGTAGCGCCCCCCCCCCACCCAAACCCCTTCTTAAAGAGTGAAATGCAAATTGTTTTAAACGCAGCAGACGGAAGACATTTGCATGGGGTTGGAGTTTATCTCCCAAAGGCGTTAAGGCGACGACATTCAAGGACCCTCCCTCGGCCCTAAATATAAACAGATAAATCCAGTTATCTTACAAATGCCAACCTATACGAATAAACACTCGAAGCCCCTAAACCCAACCATTCCCTGTTTAATTTTGAAGCATCCGACAGATATAAAAAAAAAAAAAAAAAAAAAAACAATTTTTATCAGATCTATTCAATTCTAGAAGAAAAATAAATTAGAGATTGAATGAAGAGTATTTATAGCTAAGTTCGGGGAAGATTCGATCTTATACATTTTTGGTTACAATATTCTAGAATTCTATAGAGTATTATTTTGCTTGATATTAAATTTAAAAATTAATAAGAGAGTTAAAGGTATCAGATCACCGTAATACGTAAGAGCATTTTCCCGCTTTAAGGTTTTAGGGCTTTAAAAAAAAATTTTCCTCATCGTGACGCTCCATTCAAGCAAAATTTTATCAATCACCAACAACTATAACACTGAATAACGTATACCTCTTATTTCATATCAAAAAAATCACCCCCGAGAAGTTAAAGATACCGACATTTTGTCGACAGTATTGATAACCTTAAAACCCAAGGAGTATGTGTTCGGATCCCAGGCAGCCCGATGAAAATTTATTTAAATAAATTAGATACCAATTGATGTAAATAAATATGCCTAGATCATTTGTATCGTACATATATATATATATTATATATCGTTTAATTTCTATATGGCCTCAGATGCCGAAGATAATTAAATTAAGGAAAAAAAAAACAAACAAAATAAAATAAAAAAGAAGTTTTTGGGCTTTTAGTTGTGAATCTCATTCTGATCTGATTTAAATGAAAATTTGTCTTTTTATGAACAAATAATTGAATTTTTTTTTTTTTTTTTTTCATTAAGGTATAGACTATAGAATATACAATAAATATTAATAAAATATTTTTATTTAGTTATCTCAAACGCATGACCTTGAAGAAAAAATAAATAAATAAATAAAAGATTTACATACGTTATTTTAATAAAGCTAACATTTCTTGCAGCACACCATATATAGTAGTATTAATAGTACTCTATTTTTTTAAAAATAATGAATTTGTAATGAAATTGGAAAATATTTTAATTTTTAAGAAATTCTTTAGAGACAACATAATAAAAGTAATAAAAATAAAATCTTTTGCGATCGCATTACTTTCCCTTTTATACAGGTGTGTTCAAAAAAATGTATACACACTTTAAAATATAATAACTGCTATATTATTGTGAGTATTACAGCAATGTAAAGGGAATAGTTACAGCACAGACACAGTTTCTTCGTGTTATTATAATATAATATAATAAGTGCTCAAACTGCAAACCACCGGCCTCAAAACACTTTTGAGCACGATACTATATGTACAGTAAGAAGCCACGGTCACTTGTGGACCTACGCCATGAAATTGAAATGGCTTGTGAAGCAATCCCTGTGGCTACTTTGGAAGATGTAACCAGGAATGTACAGCATTGAGCTCAAAAGTATTTGGAGGCCGGGGGTTTGGAGTTTGAGCACTTATTGAAATAACACGAAGAAACTGTGTCTGTGCTGTAACTATTCCCTTTATATCACAATAATATAACACCTATTCTATTTTAAAGTGTGTATACATTTTTTTGAACACTCCTGTATATTACATATATAGGTAAGAAAAAGTAATTAAAAAGTCCCAAATCTTATTTTTTAATTTTATTTTTGTTAATAGATATAATAAGAGAATATTTGTAATTGATTAATGATATGGTTTGAATTGTGAAAGATGCTGCTGGGTAAAAATCCGACTTGGAATTTTAGGAGATGAAAAATTGTCAATTGAATGGAAATATATATTTATTATTTATTTCAAACTCATTTTGAATGAGTATACATATAAATAAAAATTTAAATTTTATTAATTAAAATGTGATTGACTCATGATATATGAAAATATGAAACACAGAGAATAGAAAATTTCAAATATCGAGCAATACATATTTTAGCTTTATATAAAATAATTCCCCACCGACTTCATCCCATTCTAAAATTTTTAATTAATCCATTATTATTGTAAATTTTTGACAATACCATTAATTATAATATCCAGTGAGGAAAAAGAAAAGGCAAAAGGCAAGTGCTCCTCTTAGCAAGATCTTAAAAAACAACTCAATAATTTGTAAATATCATATAGGAAAAAAAAAACTCCATTGAATAAATCTCATTTCAGAGGGTTCGGAACTCTCATTTAAAATGTAAATTTTTATTAATTGAGATAT
>JAAAKE020090221.1:0-13303 GCA_010014785.2 Anisolabis maritima | reverse complement strand
AAAGAATATAAGTTCAATAGGTAGAAACGAAAAATTTTTCGATTTTTTGAATTTATACTTTTTTGGGAGCCTTGTTGGTTGCGTCAAACGCTTCCCCCTCCTGACCGGCCTTGATTTAAAATCCCAATTAATGTATCTAGTGAATACTCTCATTTCAGAGACTTGAGAAGGCATTATGGATTTTGGCCGACTCCAAGACATGTGAGAGCGTTCTCCAGTTAATCTTCTTTCCATCTTTTTCTTTTTTGCCGCCCTTCGTTGGGTCTATTATCTCACAAAACACTAACTGCTCTTTAATAACCAGAGCTAATAATTATTTTATTTTCAGATTGTAATAATTATTCTGTCTGTTTTCATCTTTATAGGCTTCAATACGTATTATGCTAAAATATATTTCGAAAAAAGTTGAATAAATAAATACTATTTTTACTACACAATACTAGAAAATGAATCCATTCTCCTTTTACTAAATTATCGTTGAAAATTTTGATGATATAATTTGTTATTCAATACATTAACATAAAGATCTTTATTCAAAAATTTAAAAAAAGAAAAGAAAAGAAAAGAAATGAAAAAGTGAAAAACAATTCAAATGGAATTTTTATTAATTCACCAAAAAGAATATAAATTTGCCAAGTTTTTTTTTTTTTTTTTTTGTGTGAAAAATCAAATGTTTTACTTTTGAATTCCAAAGAACACGGTGGAAGAATCAAAGACTTATTTCTCAATCTATCACTTTGTCAAAAAAAAAAAAAAAATATGCGCTGTTTGGATTTGATTAAAACTTTGTAGAGCGAAACAAATCTTTTTTTTTTATTTTGTTTTTTAATTGGATGAAATTTCATGAAAAAAAATTTCGGATGTTTACTTGACAAATTTTTATTTGATTACATAGCATTTAAAAATATTTTTGGGTAAATATAAAAATAGTCTGAAAAAGAAAGAAATTTTGATTAAAAAAAAAAAAAATAGATACTTAGGTTACATTTGTAATGTTTTTAATTTTTTTAGTTTTTTCTATGTGGCAAAATACAAAGCGGACGCCCTTGGTGGTAAACTTTATTTGCAGCCCTCCTTTAGATTCAAATAATATATCAATTCATATTCTAATAGAGTAGATATGCTTCACTTAATTTCCAGCTTCCGAGGTCTTTAAATTTTGTCTGAACTTTCATCTCCCTTGCAAGTTTGGACGTTCATGTTTTCAAATTTTTTTTTTTTTTTACAAAATTTCTTACGCTTAGACAGTTATCAATCAATCAATTTCTATTACATTTTAATTATTGCCTCAATATTTATTCCAGGTGTTTCACTCTCCATTCTCTTCTGGTCAATAAAATTACAGGTACCTGTCGGTTTACGCCGCAGTTCCGTTTAGGGTTAGGTTCTACTTAAGTGAAAAATAAGCAAATAATTTTGTTTATTAATACAATATAATACAAAATACATATATTAAACATTTAATTTTTAAAATGTATTTTATGATAAAATAAAGTAAAATGTTTTTATTAAAAAATGTTAAGAAAAACAAATGAAATTTCAAAGTTTTGGATTCTTACATCTGCGTTTTCATAATGATAGAACAGTCGTTGGAGGTAAGCCTAAAGATATACAGACATTAGGGCGTGTTTGTCCATTTTCCATTCGTCGAATAAGTTCCATTTTTGTTTCTAGGGATATATTACCGTGCCTTCTTAACATGCTTAGATAACTCTGCTGCACTTCTTTTATCTGACATAATAACCCTCTTTTATTCTTGTATACATGGGTACCTAAACATTTATTTTAATATTTTTTTATTTTAATATTAATTTAATGTAAAAGAATACATACCCATCAATATTAAACAGAAAAAATAAATATATAATTCAATTTTAACGAATGCTCCCCGTCGCGGCTCAGTAAATACGTCAACCTTGAAACGAAAATGAGTCTAGCATAGGAAGAATCAGGGGAATTGCGCAGCGGCGTTATTGTGAATCGGCGTAAATTGAGCCGGTGAGTAAACCGAGGGCTACCTGTAATTCAATTTTCGGATGCCGGAAATAAAAAAATACTTTATCTCTCTATTACCAATCTTATAAATTTTATATAATACTAATCTTAATAATATATTTGAATTTTTTATTATTAAAAAGCCTTGAATTTTTTTTTTAATTTATTGAGGGTTGGTGGCTACATGGCCATTCCTTTGTTTATAAAATACAAAAAAATTTATATAAAAAATACAATATTACAAATAGACGTATAACACATAACAAATAATCATAAAATAAAGTGATAACAAGGACAAGTAAAAAATATTACTACAATAATAGAAACAAAATTATTACAAAATGAAAGGAAAACCAATATTATTACATTTTTTTAAAGTCTTTTTCGGCATCTTTTTCACATTCTGTCCTTATTTATTTATACCGATTGGTAGCCAATATAATATAAATAAATTTTTGTCAGGACAAGAATCGAACCACTCATCTTTGGTACGTGAAGCAACATCTTTACCTCTGCATCAAGGGACAGGGCTTATTAGAATAATAGTTCCTATTTTGTTTTTTTTATTTTTTTTTGCTTTTTAGAATAGTAAAGATATGAAGATGAGACTTATTAAAAAATAATAATAATAAATGCTTTTTAAAGTAAGTTATTTTATTTGCAAACAACACAAAAATATACAAATTAAAAGCTTCTGGGGCTAAATGATGAAACTAATGTGAAATATGCACTTGATGATGGTATTTTCATATTAGATTTAGATATTTAAATATTAAATTTGTTTCAGTTAAATATTTGGCTTTTTACATATAAACAATTCAAAATTTCGCGGCACTTGGAGCACCTAGTTTGAGAAGTACTGATATAAACAACAATAATAGAAAATAAAAAATATTAACATAATATTTATAGTCCCCCCCCCCCCCCCTCCGTGGCCGAGAGAATAAAGATACTGACATTGTCAGTATTGATAACCTTAATAAAACAAGAGGTGTGATTCGAATCCCAGGCAGTCCGATGAAACTTTATTTATTTAATTTGAATACCAATATATATAAATAAATATGCCTGGATAATACATATCGGAATAAATATATTATATATATTGTTTAATGTCTATATGGCCTCAGATGTCGAAAAGACTAAAATCAAAAGAATATTCATTGTAAAATATAAATATTTAAACAAAATTTCTATCAACTTAAAATGTCGCAGTATTTTGCTTTTTGTAGAATTTTTTTTTTTTTAGTAAGTTAGGTTTTGGAAATGAGAAATAATATATCCTAAAAGCTCGTATCTGGAATTATATCTTTGACATTCCAATACCAAGTGGAAAGGATTAGCCTGGATACTTGGGCAACTATTGCAATTGGGGGAGGGTCTTCAATAGATGAGATGGGAAGTGTGTGAGGTTAATCTTTTGTCTATTGAGGATGGTTATAACTACTCTATTTTGTACACGTGAGTTACCGATTCACAGGTGTAAATGGATATTTTTTTATTTGAAAGAGAAAAGATCCTTTTAATTGGCTGAAGTCACTCCATTTAATACTATTAATTACGATTTATCTAATAGTTCTTTTTTAAATAGATGATTCATGTCTCTCATGGAGTTCCTATATGGAGAGGAACCACTCTTATACGTTTAGCTAAATAGACTGCCAAATGATTATTTTTATCAGAAAAATGACTCTGAACCCAATGAAAAATAATACCGTTTCCAGAAGACATAATTTCTTGAACTATCATCAATATATATTTGGCTATATTCCTTATTTTGTTGAATTTTCAGCGGATTCTATTGCTAAAAGTGCACTTTGTGAGTCAGAGTAAATCATTGTAGATTGAAAATTCACATTTTTGTGTGAAGGAGCTAGCAATCAATTCTATTCATAAGATGGTTAAGTTTGCAGAAAGTTTGAAAAGTCCAAAATTGGTTTTCATGATATCACTAAAGGCCTATTTTCAAACTTAAAACGTAGAGAGGCAATTATTGATATATTGAGAATTGATAATAATTTTTAGAGGCATATTAATTATATTATAATTGATAAAAAAATAGAGGTGGTAAAAAATATTTTGGCCCATTGAATTCATAACTGCGTATAAGGATTAAGTCTAAAATTAAAGGGAATTTTTTGTGCCCAAGGTGGTGTAGGAGTATTTAATATAAATTCTAGGTACAAAATTTATACTATTATTGATGAAAAATTTGACAATTTTTTAATTATGAATTTTTTCGCTAGAAGCTCCCTTCTAAAATAAAGTCGAAGTTCATAGACTTCGATCAAAATGCCATTTGTGGAAGTGGATTTTATGTAGCTTAAACAAATTCTTATTGCTTGAAATTGAATTCAATTTAACTTCCCCATTTGAGTATTTGAAGAGTTACCTTAAAGAAAACACCCATAATCTCGCACTGATCTAATAGTAGCTATATAGATCAACAATAGAGAGGTCTGGCCCCCAAGAGAAACTGTTACTTTTAAAACATTAATTAATTTGGCACATTTATTTAAGATATAAAAGATGTGGGCTTTCCATAAAAGTTTAGAGTCCTAAATATTAAACTGTTGACAAAATCGAAAATTCAACATTCCCTAACAGAATGAGACTTAAAATTGCTCCCTGTGTAATATATACACCTCCTAAAAAATTAGATCCATTTGCACGGAAAAATATTGTCCGATCATTGAGTGAGTAGATTATAAATTCATTTACTTGTTCTCATACCAATTCCTAGAATTAGTAATTTTTTATATAATTTTTCTATTATTGTCGTAAAGCATATCTGATATCTATAAATGCTGCTGTTAGATAAAGTTGTTTTTTGAAAAGAACTTTAGTTTGTTAGTATGTTGGCAAACAATTCATCAAAGAACATGATGTTCTAAAACCATTTGTTTCCAAAAATTGTTCCAACCTGAAGTTTATTATTTTCTCAAACACTTTTAGAACGTAAGATGACAATGCCATTAGGCTATAGGAATTCCCATTCAATGAGTTTTTTTTGAGATTTGATGTAAGGTCCATTAGTTGTGATTTCCATGATTGAGGGACCTCTATTGAAATTCTGATTTGATTAAAAATGTTTAGCATAAATATTAAAGCAAATGGTAATAATTTTATCATTTGGTATAAAATCTTGTCTAAGCAGATGAAGGAACCTTGAATAAAACTTTTCTCCAATTCGTAAATTGTGAAAGGAACATCAAGAATGTCACAAGAAAAGTTGGATGATGTTTCGGTATTTATATTTTGTTGCTTAACATAAGGGGATGCTAATTTGTCCAAAAATTCATCAAGAGTTTCATTTGGAATATTTGAACTATATGGAATAAAAAACCCTTTCAATTTTCTTAATTTTCGCCATATTGTTTTAGCACTAGTTTTGTTAGTAGATAGAGGTACAAAAGTTTTTCCAGGAATCTCTCTTATACTTTTTTATTCTTTTATCTATGGCTTGAGTTTTTTTAACATATATAAAGTTTTTTAAGTTAAAATTATTTTTATAAGAATTAAATGCAGATTTCTTTTCACCTATCCGATGAAAATGATATAATTTTTTGAAAAGGCATATCCTTGTGAATCAAAATAAAATGCTCCAACATTACCATTTATGGGAACAGAAAGAATGACTTCATAATTTTTTATTTTAAAATTTTGTTTCGAGATTTACCAAATTTCTGATATTATTGCAATTTTTATATTAAAGTTATATAATATATATATATTAATATGTATACTCCAAACTCCCTTTATCTGAATTCAGAGAATATTCTTTTATCCATATTCCTAATGAACATTCTTCATTCTACCAACAATTTATTGGCAACTTCTCTTTAGGAACTTTTGATAATGGGATAGAAGAAGAAGGAGCACCAATGTTAAATAATTTATATTCTATTCTAAATAATTGAAGTGCGTAAACATTGATGAATAAGGTTTTAATATCCAGGCCGATTTGATTTTTTGAGAATAAATTTTGCAATAAAAGATTTTATTTAAATTAAAAAATATCTTGGAATATATTATTGTTGGTAAAACGACCTCCGAAGATGGACTATATTGAGCAAACAAAAGAAAAAAAAATCTACAATTGAGGCTGTATTTGAGTTATAAGCGATTCTTGTTGAAGTCCCAGCATTAAGAGGGATTAGATTCGCTAATTCTGCAAATTCAGCTAAGGGATCCCCTCTCTATCCGAAAAAGTGCAACCCCATCAAAATTATGGCAGTTAAAACCTCCGATTTGAATTCAGAGATTATTCTTTTATCCAGTGAATTAGTGAAAAATATTTTAACATTTTATGGGGTGTTGTTTGAAAACCACCAACTATTTCAAACAAAGCCCCTATCAGTCGAAAAATATTTTTGAAAATCTGGGTTATCCATCAATTTTATAGATGAATTTTCACCTGTATTTTTCTAAAGAGAATTTTTATTCTTTTTATAAAATAAAAGCTCAAGTTTACATTTAAAAAAATAAACATATAAACACATAAATAAAGAGAGAAAAAATGTATAATTAATTAGATTGGTTAAAAAGTCTCGACATTTGGATTACTTCTCTTTATTTGATTAATAAAATATACATTCAATTAAAGTAGGTTAAAGGGGCATCTTTGATTACAAACTTTTTTAAAATGTTATTTACCATAATGTGAAATCTCTCTGATTGATTTATATTTTCTATATATGTCGGATCTGATATTATTGGGGTATAGGTTCTATATTATTGGGAATGTTTTGTTATCTTTCAAATTGCGGGTTGGTTAGGTTTTGGGCAATGAGACCCTTTGTTGAGATATATATAATATTTTTATGCTATTTAATCGGATTATTTGAGTTTTCTCTCTTCTAAATTGTAAGAAATAGAGCTTAACAAGCTCTTCCTTATCTTGTAGAGACATATTCGAATTCATTTCATGGGGGACCCCTGAAGAAGCTTTTTTGAATAAGTAGATTTTTATTTATTGTAAAAATAAATAGGCTTCTTTATAGGAAAGAAAAAACTCAGATATCAGAGTTTATATGTGTGCAATACTTGGGGCATATGGGATCGGTAGTGAAGTGATATTGTTTACAGTTCAGGTAGCTTGATACTGATCGCTACATGCACACCGAGTGCAATTGAGGGGAAGACTAAATTCACTAAAAATGCCCGAATTTAAAACATTTCTGGCATTGCGTTGGATTTGTGGAAAAATATCTGCATAACACCTCCAATATTTTGACTTGACAAGGGATCTTCTGGCCTAATTAATGGGGTGGGGATTCGTTTGTTTGTGTTGTTTTTATCTTTTTTTTATATATTCTTTTAGCTTTCATGGCTCGTGTTCCGAACCAAGAATTTCGTCATCTCGCAATAATCTACATCGTGCATTGCCTATTTATTATAAAATTACGGATATAACAAACCATATTATTTCCTTTCTAACAGCAAATATTTAAGTTTGTAGAAATATAATTATTTAATTCTATTTTTTTGTTTTAAAAATGAATCAATTTTACCAAGATTGAATATTGATAATATATTATTATAAATTTTTATACAATTTAATTAATTTTCCAATTAGTAGCATAGGGTGTATTTTATTATTTAAGGTACTTTCGATATAAAGATAAAAAGTCCATTGTTTGATATTTCATAAAAATTTTACTGCATTTTGAATAATATTTAGGGCAAGATTGGGAAGAAAATTTTTGGCTCACCCGTAATTGGAATGTTATTCTTTGAGACGATGCCGATGGAGAAAATTTGGGCATCCAAACTTTGACTCGCGTTTACAACTTGCGCATCCATCTGTATGATATTTGAATCTGTATGATAATTTCATCTGCATCTTGATGTTTTCTTTTTCAAATCAGGGCATCTTGACCCAATGGTAATTCAAAAATTGTATTTAAACCACAATAATTGGGTAACGTCCAAATTTTCGTTCTTAGCAGAGTGGTTAGAGCTCGACAAAAATTAATAAGGGAACAAAAACTATAAAAAATATTTAATTTTAAAACTGAGAAATCAAAATTTTTGTTTGGGGTTCATTCACCTTCCCTAAAAAAGTCAAAAGCCATGTTAAACATAATTTTTCCTTTTCCATAATAAATTAAATTACTTTTATTTATTTAGTAATATTAACATTTTTTCTAGTAAAAAACCTTAAATTTTAATCATAATGTCTCCATCGTCGGCTGTTTCTTTTATTGATGATTAAACTCCAAATGATATTAAAAGCCAAAAACATGCCCCATCAAGATTGTCAATATAAGTGATTGACAATCATTTTGTCAGAATAAATCCATGTTTTTACCAAGATTGACGAATATCAATCACTTGATATTTTATTTATAATCATCATGATTGGCAATTGGCTGCTAGACTATGAAAATTGATGGGGAACAGCGGTAAAAATTTTTAGAACTTCGGAAAATGTTCAGGTGATAAATTTTATTTATGTGAAAAAAATGTAGAGGAGAGGGAAGATTGAACCAATCAATATTTCAGCTTTTTATCAAAGATAGAAATTGTCAAAATAGACTGGGAAATTTTATACAGTTGGGGAGAGCGCTGATCAATCAATTTAGGTTGGCAGAATTTTTTTTTTACTTTAAGACATTTTTAAATTTTAAATAATTGGTAGTTATAATAATTTTAATAAATTTTATCTTTCAGCCTGGGAAACGAACTACTGAGCTCTACCTCTGCACCAAGAAATGATGTTTTTCTTAAGTGATGTCACTAATTATTATTTAACTGAATGGGAAGGCTATTTGATTGAAATGGTAGTAAAAATTACAAAATTGTAATAAGTATATATCCATTAACAAAAGGTTTTAGACTTCCTAAGAGCCCTGCTTTAAATATAAACATCTGGGAATATGCAAAGCTGCATTGCTACAACGAACTTGAATTCGCGCAAGGGCTCGCTTCGCTCGCAACAGTTTCAGAGTAATGGATTTATAGATATTAGTTTCTGATTCTAACGAAATTACGAGTAATATATTTGGTAATATTTCAAAATTTGGACAGCCATGTTGCCATGGACCAATTTTTGCAGATTTGTACTCAATTTTTGATGCTTTATTTGAATCAGAAGTAAAAATTTTGAAATTTGAAAAACAAATTGTGGATAGTCATACAGTCAGAGAGAATAAAATAATGAACTTTACAACTTCGATGAAAATAATGATAAAAAATAATCCCGTGTAGTGCAACTAAAATCATTCAAAAGGCAACGAGATTTTTTCTCATATGTAAACAAATCACAAAAAAATTCTCTCAAGAAGGCATATATAATTTGAGTGAAAATGAGCTCTATTCCACCGTTGGCTCAGAAACAACAATTAATAAAGTTTTTCTCTCTCATTATATGTTTTCAGTTACCCCTCAAGAAAAAGTTCGAAATTATTGTAAACTCATTACAATTTCAATTTTGTAATTTTTACCAACAGTGTCAAATCAGTTGCCTTGTCATCAGTTAAAAATAATATTTTATTTTTTAACAAAAGGGAACATTTTTGGAGTAAGGGATTTATTATTTATTATTTTTACTTTTTTTTTTTTTAATTCTTTGATGGAATTGAATTTTTTTTATAGTTTTTTTTTTCCTCAAAGGGAATACGTAGAAAGGTTACAAACAGTGGGGGTTTTTTTTTTTTTTTTTAATGTTTTAAAACAACAAAACAAATAAACAAACAAATTACTTTACGATTTTCAATTAAAAGTAAAGGGATGCTAATTTCTAAAATTCTTTTCAGCCCCGTTTCATGTTTAACTTTTATTTAAATACTATTGGAACCAATTATTCTTCTTTTATTAAAAAGAATCTCAACATAAAAAAGTTAAAAAATTGATATACCCTATATAAATAAATAAATCGGAAATCATTTCCACAGTAATTTTAAATGAAAATTGTATTGGATTAATTAAAAAAATCGTCTTTCAAATGAATGGAATAAACAAAAAATAAAATTTTTTGTTTTAATTAAAATAAGATCATAAAATTTACAATTATTAAACTTTTTTTTTTAATTAAGCATTTAGAATAATAAGAATATACTATCATTTCGAAATTTTATTGCTAATTCTTTGTTATAAACATATTTTTAATAGAATATATACGTAGGTTTGTGTAATCTAATTGTTGTTTTAAAGATTAAAATTTATTTACATTATATTGGCCCACAATATAATATTTATAAATCCCCCCCACGTGACCAAGAGACTAAAGAGATAGATATTGTCAATGTTGATAACCTTCAAAGCCAAGGGGTATGGATCCGAATTCACCCCCCTTGGCTTTTTTGAAAAATTTATTTAAATGAATTTGGATACCAAATGATTAAAATAAATATGGATAAATTGGATAATTAGTATCGTAAATAAATAAATAAATATATATATCGTTTAATGTCCATAAGGCCTCAAATGCCGAAAAGACAAAAATTATAATATTAATAAATAAAGACGGAGTCTATATGGCCGAAAAAAAATTTATTAAAATAAAAGAAACTTCTCAAATTTAATTTGAAATTAATAAGAGACCTTATTTAAACAAATGAATAAAGATGTAAGCTAGTTACATTCAGGACCAGCCTTCTGTGCAAGAAACATTTTGGGACCCTAAATTTTTTTTCAAAGGTAAAAATAAAAGGATAAAAAAAAAGAAAGTTTATTGTGTCATGTATTTTTTCATCTTTATCATTAATAATTTATTTGTTGATATTTTGCTTTCCTTCTTATTTCTGAATTTTCTTTTTTGGAGAGGGATACTCTTTTACATGGACATTATGGGTTCTAATGATATTAAAAATATTTATTCCATTAATCTACTTTTATCTACTTTTTTTTTTAAAGTCTTGAGGCGTATTTGAGGCTATATAGACATTAAACAATATATAATATATTTATTTACGATATGTATTATCCGGACATATTTATTTACATCAATTGGTCCAAATGATTTAAATAAATTTTAATCCGATGGTTATCAATTGTGCCAATGTCACTATCTTTAATCTCTCGGGCACGGAGAGGGGGAGGGGGGTGTATCTACTTACTTATCAATAATACAAAATATTAGCAACACGCTTTGGACAAAACGCTGGAAACTTAAAGAAAATACAATTTTTTTTTTCGTTTGTTTACTTCACTTTTACACTTATCTACCAACTGAGTGATTTGGGATCCCACTCCACCCACCACGTTTCTATTCGAACACCACCCACCCCTTTGCAGGTCCTTTTGGGGTCCCTACAAGCCCAAGATCCGGGTTCATTGCACATTGTTGTACGTCCCTTGTGGCTGGTCGTGTAACCATACAAACAAAAGCAAAGACTCTTATTATATTAATATGGTCAGTGGTTCACCACCCGTCCTGTGAGATAATTCAAATTAGGATACTAATTAATTTATATAGATGGGCTGATAACGAATATTGTCAAAATGATTGAATTGTTTATCTTCTATCTGTTCTTCGATGTCTAAAGAAAAAAAATACAAAGCAATAATATAAAATTCTAAAATTTTTCAGAGTTACTCGAGAAAGCAAGGAATGAACTTCCAAATAATTATTAATAATAATAATAATAATTAACAAAAATAATTAGGTAGGGTTTCTAAATTCTATCTATGCCTTTAGTGAATTATCGAAAATCATATGTAATTAAATAAAAATTTAATTTCAAATAAAGAATTATATATTTTATATGGGTCTGTGTAGTAATAATATTTACAAACATAATTTTGTCGATTTATTAACGCACGCTCCGAAAAAATCAAATCGCATCCGGCAACACCTCACTTCCCTAAAGCTTAGAAAGATCCGAAAGCAGAGACCCAACTTCGATTCCCAGAGTTATTAATTAAATGTTTATAAATAAAGATTTATTAATGTAATTTTTAGTATTGATTATTACTGAAAGAAAGAATAATATATCTAAAAAAAAGAAGTGTTACTCTGTTCATTCTATATCTTGTTAAGAGAAATTTTCCTTTAATCTCCCTTAAAATCCAATCATCCCTAGGCTCTATCGTAAGATTTTATTGTATATTATCTAATAATAGGGACAAATTGCAGAGGAGGCAAAAATTTTAAAATCATTTCAGATAAATATATAAAAAGCTCGGTAAACTGTTTGTGCTGTTTTTCTTTACTCAAACCTCTACGAAACGAAACGATATTGGATTTCCAAGCTTTTTCCAATTACGACCGAATCCCTAGGGAAGTAAAATTTTATGTAATGGACTAGGCTTAACCTTTATATATTTTGTAACAATTATACCTTGATAAAAACCCGTACATATCTCTAAAAAAAAAAATATTTTCCGGATTAATTTTTAATCTTTTATCAAGAAAAAAAAATGTATTATTGTCTATATTTTATATAAGCTTACAAAATAAAATAAAATTTTGGGATAATCTTAGGAATTGTAAAGATAAACTTAGAAATTTCTGCTTTAAGAGAAACATCTTTTTCTGTTTTAAGAAGAATTTAGAATTAGAAATTCTAGCAATTTTAATTCATTAGAAATATTTTAAATAACGCCTAAAAAATGTGGATGCATCTTTGAAAAGTTGTAATGGCAAAGATTTGAAAACGTAAAAAAAAAAAAACCGCAGAAATCAATCGAGTTGTATAAAAGTACATATCTTATTTGTAAACGCCTCTTATCTCGTGCAATGGTAAATGCCAAGTTGGAAACATCACAGATGCTACGGTTTGCGTTCAGGTATATGTTTAGCGCACCAAATGTTTTGAATAAATTTTTTTTTTTGTTTTACGGACTAGACTAGACTAGACTTTATTCTAGGGAAAAAAATTGCCTTAAATCATTTTCTGTCATTTATTTAAAATATAAAAACTTTTTAATGCTGGTCCATCAGTTAAGCAACAAAAGACTGGTTGAAAAATTTTTATAGGAATTTAAAAAATGCTCTTTGAAGGAGAAATTTTTTTTCAGGTTTTGAGCAAAAGAAAAGAATATAATATAGATACAATCGAGGAGGGTTTTTTCTAATTTAAGAAATCTTCACCAAACAGTGTCAGGAAAAAGCTTCCACCACCAAGAGTCTCACAAAGAGAGAATTTTCCACGCTCTCACCCTCGCCATTTGGACCCTTTATAGAAGATCAGCTTCCCCTATCGCCATTTCTTTACCCTTCCACACCTCTCTGTTGTTCCGAGAATAACTGGACCGTTCTTTTCGTGGCTTTTTCTCTTAATTCGACATCCTCACAAAGGCTGCCACTTGATGAAGAGGGCAGAGGGATGGATTTACCGTCCGAAAGCCATTTAGGCCACAA
>JAAAKE020090210.1:0-20975 GCA_010014785.2 Anisolabis maritima | reverse complement strand
TTTTTTTTATATTTTTTGTATTTGTTTTGTTAATTGTTTGTTGTTTTGTATTATGTAATTTATAAATTTGTATTTGTTTGGTTGGCTCTAGCCATCGAGGACTTGTGCCTCTAAACAGTTCTTAAATAAATTTATTTATTTATTTAAAAAAAAAAAAATTTTTTGAAATTTTTCTTAACCGTTTAATTAAGATCTTTGGATTCATCACAATAAGAAATCCTATAAAAAAAGCAGAAATTCCTCTTAAGATTATTTCGGATTACGAGCCTATGAGTCTAGAATAAAAAAAAAACAATTTCTCTATCAATATATTGATGAGTTATTTTTATTAGTGCAGCAGTTCCCAATCTCTGGTACGCGTATGATGACGCGTTGATGTTTAAATTAAAGTGAGTAAATAAGCGATCAAGACAATCAAAACATATGCATATCACGGGGATTAATTATATAAATAATACATTGCTTTTATTTATAAGTGAAATTATACATGGTATCTGTAATGGGCGCAATTTTTGATGTATTTGTTAATGTGTATTCATTTCTTTGTATTTTTTTATTGTTTCGTGTTATGTAATTGTTTAAACCATTTGGATACGTATTGATGTAAATATATATTATTTAATTATTTAATAATGGCTACTGCACCTTACCTACTCATTTAAAGATTTACATAACATCTATTATCTATTTGATACATAGGCTATATTTTTTTAAAATTAAAGTGTAAAATTTTGTGAATTGGGATAGAAAGAGGTACTCAAGTCAAAAAATACCTCTGAATTAGTTTATTCAATAAATAAACTGAATATTTAAAACCCTTGCTGTGAAAAGTTGAATCTTGAGCTCAACCTCTCCTCCCAGCTAACTTATGAATCAAAATTCACCTCGAAGATTTTAAATATTAAATATCAGTTGCGATAAATACCCCAAATGCCTTTTTTTTTAATTATAGTTGTAGTGGTTTAACCTGCAATTGTGTCCGGTCAGGATGTAATCGATTCCATTCTTTGCGCTCTTCGGCGAGTAGCCTTTGCTCCTGCATTTTCTGGTTGAATTCGAGATGCTCTCGGATGGCGGCTGCAGCAGCTGGATGCTGTTGCGGTGATGCTGGAGGCGGCATCGTCACCGGCCCCCGATAAAGGGAACCTAATTTCACCATGTTGTCTACGAGGTTCACCAGAGGTTTGCCTTTTTCATACTGAACAAAGAAAAGAAAGCGGGCCTCTCCTTATTTACTTATTTCATTTAGTACTATTAAATATTGTAAAATTTAATCATCGTCCTAAGTAAGATTTGTTTTTTATGAATCGTTTAACAGATTATTAAAAAAAAAATATTATTCATTAATAAAATAATTTTTCTTTCTCTGTATTTGAAAAATTTATATCGTAGAGATTTGAAAATTTTTCGGCTTTGTCCTTTGGAATCAATTCATTGATAAGTCTAACAGTAGATTATTCAATTCCAACAAAATTAAAACATTATAAAAAATTTTTCTAACTTCTAAAATATTCTGTCAGAGGAGAATCCTATTCGTAACTCTTATAAAATAGTCAGTTTTATAGACTGACGGCTAATGAAAAAAAAGAAATGAAAGACTATGAAGTCTATGAAGGGGGAAGGAAAGCCAGTCTCAACTCGGGTAACTCACACACTCACTCCTGAGAAGAGAGAAGAAAAATGAAATAAAAACAGCTCCTAAAAAAATTCGTAAATCCAATAAAAAATAAATAAATAATAAAAAGTTAAAATCAAAAAACACCTAATAGCGATGTCAATCAAGATCCGCCAATACGGGATCAAGTGTAGTAACTTATTTTATTTAAGACTTTTATTATTTAGTAATATTTCTTTAAGAATCCAAATAGAATTCAATTTAAAAAAAATCTTTTATTTCCGCCTGCAAGTTAGGCAACCGAAACCCAAATCTGTTTTGTTTTTATTCGAATATTGCAGGGGCATCAAATTTAAATATTTCATTAATTTAAAAATCAATTTAGAACGTTGGGTAAATTTTTTTTATTTGGTTTTGAGCCAAAAAAATGTAAATATTACAAATATTAAAAAAAAATAATATAACAATAATATATATCTAATAAAAATAAAAGGAAAAAAAATTTAACAAAGTGGAAAGACTTGTGTTATTTCACAAGTCAAAAGCTAATTTTTAATAATTGATGATCCAATCAAAGGACTACAGTGTCAGAAGAAATTTTAAGCTATCTAACAATATTTAATTAAATCTCGCTCACTTGTCTTCTTAGCTTACTATTTGGCAATTTTTCATATGTTTTTCTAACTGATATAAAATTTGTTTTTGGATTAGAAGAGAAAGAAGTCAGCGAGATTTAGATATGTTCATTTTGCACTTGTTCATTTATCTGATTTAGAAATTAAAAAACGATTTAAAAAATTTAAAATATTAAATTAGTTTATAAATTTATTTCCTTTTATATTTTATTATTAATAATTAGTAATCAGTAATGTCTCTTAATACAAGTAACCCTTTGTACGAGTTTTTCATGCTACAAGCGGGTAGAGAAAAGATACCCAATGGGATCCAGGTGGACCCTTTGGGAGTCGATGGGAATTTAAAAGTATTCCAGGGGTCTATTGGGGGTCGATGATAAATTTTTCTGTTTGAAAATTTTATTTAATTTTTTAATTATATAATATATATTTGCATAGAGCGGTGTGATAGTGACTATACGTTGATAGGCAATTTCAGACCAAATATTAAAAAAATTTTATGAACACATCAATCACAATCATCACATTAAATGAAATCGAACTAAGGTGCAATTAAAATCTGTGCTTCTGAAATCTTGTGTAAAATTTAAAATGAAAATAGTATAAAAATAATAAAACACTTTTTCTAATTTTTTGTTCATATTCTTAGTCAAATTATTATCTTGTGCTTTTATTAGTGTTATGATTATGTTGTATGTTGAATATTATAGAGAAAAATGTAAGGGAATTGATGAAGAAAATCATTCTTTTAAAAGGGGTTGATGTAGGAAAAATGTTGGGCTAGAGGGTGGATAATTGACTCTTACGAGAATGGAATTTCTTACTACGAGTGAGTTTCATTCATTACGCCGCTAATTAGCGGAGACTGCCCACGGTCAGTTTTTGCGTTTATTTCGTTGTTTCTTAAAACGAGCTCGTTCTCGGAACGAATTAAATACGTCATAAGAGAAAGTAAAGGAAATATAAGAAGTTTTAAACATAATAGAAAGAAACAGCCCGGACATCAAAAAATAAAAATTCAAGGTGGAAAATAGACTGTCTGTCCCACGAGAGAAATTTCTTTGTTCCGGCCCTTTAAGCTTGGCTTTTTAAACAAAGAGCATATTAGAATTTATATGGATTCTAATAAACAAAATTGTTTGTTGATAACGTTGATAGACGCAATTAAATGAAAGACCTTTTGGATACTAAACTTTACTATTGTTGAAACCATCATAAAATAAAATATTTAATATCGACATGTGAAGTAATTCAAGAGAAGAATTTCTAAATAAATTCTAACCCAAATAATATATTATTTGAAATATTTTGAATTCTACGATATTTATAGAATAATAAAAAGAAAAGTTTAATTTTCCTAAATAAAACCTTGACAAAAATTTAGCAAATTTAAATAGATTACCTTTTATTATAACTTTTCTGTAACAAGAAAGCATCAAGTTTCTAAATGATAAATGAATTAAAATTAATAAATAGGAAACAAATAGCAACAAACTACATGCAACAGATGATTCATTAATCACATTTGTGCTAATTAAGACAAGCGGACAAAACCAATATGGCGACCTCACCTGTTTCTCAAGGTCAAGTAGATGGCGTTTGAGTTCTTCAAGTTTATGAAGATGTTCGAGTCGCCTGGGGGAGTCCATTTCGGCAAGACGAGCCTGCAGGCCACATCGGTCACAAAACAAACAGAACATACATGCAAAAAAAAAACACATTGAACATTAAATTAATCACAAAGACAAGAATAAAACAACAGCAACAACAAAGATAAAACAACGATAAAGAGAAGATTATTTACAAAAGGAAAATGTTTAGTCTATTAAAAGAAAAAAATCATTCACAAGATATAGTCCTATAACCCATAAGTAAACAAAAATCATAAATTTGAAAATGGTACAACTTTACAAAAAACGAAAAAGAAAAAACAAGCATAAATTTCAGCTGGAAAAAAATGAAACGATGAACTCAATGATATTAAAGAAAAATATTTTCCTATTATAGCTTGAATATTTTTAACTTCTAAAAATTAGAGCTGTTCTGAGTTGGTACGATTAATTTTATTAAATTTTATTTAATTGGTCCAAATAATAATTCTATTTATTTATTTTATTCATAAACTTTTTGATTATTTATATATGAAGTGAAGATAGATATTTACTTTCTAATTACAGTTGGTCTTCAAATTCGCAGTTTGAAGCCCAGTTTTTCATTTTATCTTATGGGAATTCAATTATTACATTCCCAGACTTTTGGGAAACAAATGAAATCAGTATGCATTTTTTGTAGAAATTATTCCTTTTAATTTATTATTAATTATTTTTAATTTGTAATTAATCTCCTTTAAAAAATTAATACAGTATTTTATAATTTTATGTCGTGTTAGTGCAATAAATTTAAATTAAAAACGCGGCAGGTAGACGGACAATTTCCATTTATCAAAAAAGGCTACCAAAATAGATTTAACTAAAACTACATAGTGTAATAGTTAAAATAATTGTAAAAGTTCATATCTCGAGAATAATTTTTAAAAATACTAAAATTGGGTAAAGAAAATAAGTTCATATTTCAATCAATTCGTAAGTTGTGTATTTATTTGCCCCCACCCCATGGCCGAGAGGTAAGAAGTATTGATAACCTTAAAAGGTTTTTTTTTCTTTTTTTTAACTATAAAAAATTTTCTCCTCTTTATCGTTTAAAAATAAACTTTTCTGTTAATATTTAGTTTAATAATTAATATGAAAAAAATGAAATGTTAGAAATGCAAAGTGATTAAAATGGATATTCCTATGTTTAAATTAAGATTGATAATTAATTTTGTATCTAAACTCTATATAAAATTACTTTAGAATAGAGCGGAGAACTGACAGTCCGAGTTAACCAATGAGAGCGGTTACCCACGTTGCCAGATTTTCACAAACACTACGGCTATTCATTTCTCCTGCCAACAGTGTCTGTCAGTGTGACAGTTAGCAGTCAACTGCCCCTTCGCCAAAAGAACAGTACTAAAGAAATTTTAAATAGAGTATAACTATATGCTAGGTCGGTTCTGTTAGTTCCAGTTTAGATCCATTTGGTCCTAAATTTTAAATTTACCGAAACCAACCAGGGTCTGTAGTTTAGCCGATGATGAATAAATTCGAATTTGAAACTATATGATTAAAAAATGGAGATATATTAATATAACTTAATTTCAAAATAAGAATTGATTTGCACATAAGAAAAATTTTTTTTTATATTTCTTTAAAGTGAAAAAAAAATTAGGGTTTTGGCTAGGTTTTCCTTAATAGCTTTAGGTGAATGCCTGATTTATGTTTTTATATTCTTCTTTCGATGAAATTGTTTGAATATGTTATTTGTTAGTGAACATACATTTCTATTTTTTTTTTTTTGTGATATGTAATTTTTGTATTTATGTTTAATTGGACCTAGCCATCGAGGTCTTGTGTCTCTAAGCAGGTCATAAATAAATTAATTTATTTAAGTTCTTTGATACTGTAGTTCTCACGATAAGAAAAGAATACACTGTTAATGTCGAAAATATTATTTACCAAAATTCAAATTTCCCTTTAAAACAATTTCATTCATGATTTAAGTAATTATTTAGAAGCGAGAAAGAGAGAGGGAGAGACAAGTGAAATGATGGCTACATCAGATTTAATCACGGACATTTGTCGATGTTGTTTCGTCATATTCTTGTTTATGGAATAAAAGACGATATCACAATTCATACGAAAAGGAAATGAATGTTTTATCAAGCAAAATCAATGGCGATGCACACAGACACCTTGCGCACCGGCGCGCTTACTTCTTCAAAACTTGCTCTCTTTTATTGGAAATCATTAATGTATGAAAATGGCGAATGATTAGAGGTCATTGATTCATAATTCGGATAAATTAATAAATTAACCTTGTTACGTTAATTAATTAGGGGTCATTTTTTAAAATATATTTTATTATAATTAATTATTTAGAAAAATAAAAATGTCTTGAGGGGAAGAAGGACCGACACCAAGACCAAGCAAGGGTAATCCCCTTAGATGGGAGGGAAGAATAAAATTGTTAATAATATTTAACAATATATTTATAAAGACTAACATCAGTAGGTAAATAGTAGTAAACAAAGAATAATTTATAATATAAAAAAAAATTATTTTAATTTATATTATTATACCCACCCAAGGTGGCCGGAAGGTTAGAGGTATTGTAATAGTAAATAGATTAAAATTCAAAGGATGATCCAAGGTAGTCTGATGATGATATAAATCAATCAATTGGATACCTTTGGTGTAAATAAATATAGCTGAATGTTGAAAAAAAAAAATGAAAAAATGTCTGCTAGATTAGGAATTGCACCCAACGTCTTTAAATTTCTACCCCAATATTCTAACCACTAGATTAGGCATCGAAAAAATCGGGGAGTTTTTCAGAGGAAATCTGACAGTTATATTTAAAAATATGAAAAATTATATTCCTAGTAAAAGAATTGTATTTTTCATAAGAACATTTCAACTATGTTGTCTCAGCACCAAACTACCGAAAATAGTTTAACTTAAAAATAGTATTTAACGGGACAAACTTAGTAAATATAAAATTAATGAATTAACAGGAAGTAAATTTAAAAAACATCAATGATTAGCAAATAGAGAAATATAAAAAAAAATTGGAAAAGTTAAACTGCAGACACTCTCGGAATTACAGAATGGTAGGCAAGGTGTGAGAGGTGTTGCTTTTCCCCCTACTCAAGGGCATAGAAGCATGGAATTTAGGGGAGGTCTCGTTGAATTATCACTTTCATAGCTTTTGAGTGGAGATGTGATTTATGGAACCCCAGGCCGGTAAGGCTATAATAACAAAATTAAATTTTTCTCATATTATTTTCCTTGTTTATTCAACACATAGAGGTCAGTATTTCATAAATTTAATAAGAAAAACAGAATAATGGAATAAGAAGATTGGCTTAAGAAGAAATGCCAGTCTTAGCTCGGATAACTTGTGGTCGCCAATCACGTACTCACTATATGTGAGCTTCAGAGTATGAAATTATTTTTTAGTTGGCTTATTTTTATAATGAATATGAAATTAGTAAGCTTAAGTATTTATGAGAAAAAGTAGAGTTCTAAATCTATTTTAAAGAAGGAGAATATTTCAAAGGAATGTTTCTAAAAGCAGAAAGAGAGAGTTCCCAGCACCTAAAATGTCAAAGAAAAAGAGACCTGGGCCTCGATCTGCATATGCCGAGACTCCATCGCCTTACAGACGGCTGCCGATTGTCGACGAAGTTGGATCAGCAGAAGTACAAGTTCCTCGTGGGTGCGTCCAAGAAGTTCGCCGGCAGAAACGGTCGTCAATGCCTGCGGCTGTTTCAAGCCCGTTTTGCTAATACTTGTATACTCATGCACCCGCCAAGACTCTCTCCTTTCCTAGTCCTTTAATCAATCTCTTTCTGAGAGTTGTTGATGACAAAAATAACTTTCTGCTCTCTTCTGTAGTCGCCGGAGAAATAAACTTCCCATATTAGACAAACTTTTTTGATCTAAGATATATTCTTAAATTTCCCTGTCCAAACCTTTCCCATTCCCATTTTAAAGATTAAATTAGGTTTTTCCAAAAAAATTACTTTGTTCTCTGATCTGTAGAAACTCAGATTTTTTTTTTTATACGGAAATTTATCTTTTGTGGTTTTAACAGAGAGGCAGCCAAAGAATATAATTATAAAATTGATAGGCGTTTCCAGGAGTGATCGTGCTCATCACCAGGACAAATTCAACCTCCAGACAAAGAAAAGATTTATTGGAGTTTTTAATTGTTTTCTTTTTATCAACGCAAGGAAGGATGAATATGTCGCTAATTCTAATTATCCTGAAGATGAGTAAGTCACTCGAAACGTCGACTAATAAATTAATTTTTGCCTTCTACTTTTTATCTATCCAGCCATCAAATTCTACTTATTATATGTAAATTTATTGGAATATTAATTTCTTAAGATTTTTATTTTTGTAAACACCAATATAATTGAACAAAAAAAAAATATTCAAATGTAATTTTTTTTGTATTGTCATTTTAGGTCTCTTCAGGTTAATATACAATATTTAAATTTAATAAATTATATTTTCTGATAAAAAAATTCATAAAATTTTATAAAATGTATCTTATAATTAACATTTAAACATTATATATTAACTAGAAGGGGCTGAAAATGGGCTAAGTTTACATTAAGAAATTTTTTTTTCCTGTTTAATTATCATCAAAACTTAGAGAGTGTAATATAAATTGGCATTTTTTATCATTCATGCGGATCAGTGCTAATTCTAAAAATCAGGCCTGTAGCTAAGATGCATTATTTTATATAATAGAATTGATAGATATAGATCCAATTTTTCTTAGTCTTCGTTGATAGAATTGTGCCAGTCTTAGTTAGTCAAAAAAGACAAGAAAAAGTTTGTAATTGCCGAATTTTTTAATTGTCTTTTTTTTTTTAAGGGAAAAAATAGACTTTAGAACTCTTCCTCATTCTTTCATGTTTCAATATTTCTATCCATGTCTATCTACAGAATTATTTTAAAATTCGATGAAAAAGATCTTTGAGACGGGTTTAAAAAAATAAATGTGAGAAAAATATTTATCCTAGCAAACGAAAATTTATATTCATCTCTTTTTGCTCGAATGCAAAAAATAGAGCGTAACATTTACAAAGATAGAGTTAAATAAAAAAAAAATCATTTAAACAAAATTTTTCGTATGTATTTGCACAGCACGTGTTCTTAGGTCATTGGCTGGTTAAAAGAGACTTTGACTCCTTCAATTTTTTTTCCTGGTTTTGACAGTTATTTAATCTAAGGACTTATTATTCCTGTTTTTAATGGATAAGAGCAATACTTTAGGTATTTGCTCGTAAATGGCGGCGTCAAAAAGGCACTGACAAAAGTCTGGATATGTTTTTACTTTAAATTTTATGCATTCGATTAAAAAGTAACAAAAACTTTTTTAATAATCTAATGAAATATATCCCATCCTTTTTTTTTTTATTTCTGTTAAATTTATTCAACGTTTCGGTCATTATGATCGATCTTCGTCAGATAGATGTTTCCATCCAAATTAGAAGCAATCTGTCATCTGTTTGTTTAAACAAAGTTTTATAACAAAAGTGGTTCCTTAATTAACTCAAAACTTAGTTTAGTCTAAGTACCTTCAATTTCTCTACCCACACTCTGACGTCACTCAGTGGACGTTTAATAGGTCAAGATCAGGGAGGTAGGAAAAGAATTTCCTAACCAAAGAGTCCAGGCTAGATTTATAAAAAGAAATATATATAATTTTTTAACTTTAATCGAATTCCCAGTAATCAAATTGATTGGTATTTAGCTGCTTTTTCTTTGTCTCATTTACAAGGGCTAAAAAAAAATACCAAGAATTAAAAAAACAAAGGATTGTAACCCCAAATGGATTCGAATTACGCTCAAGACATCACTCACAGAGACAATTTAAACAAAAAAAAAAAAAAAAAAAAAAAGGACCTCCAAGAGAGCAGAACAAAATTAAATTTAAAAATAATAACATAAAGAAACAATAACAAAACACAATGCAAAGATAATTAAATTCTAAGGATGATGACATAAGAAAATAAATGTAAAATGAGAGAGAGAGAGGATCTAATCGCAACCAGAATACATTTGAAGATAATGATTTTAATCTTCAAGTATTTTTAAATAAATTTAATAACACAGAAAAGAAAATTAAATTTAAAAAATAGTAAAGCCTGGAGTGAAGACGTGAATGGGAGTTTAAATTCCCTACTTTCAAGGATACTAAAAAATTCTTTTATTTTAAGCCTAGGTGGGGATTTGTACTCTATTTAATGAAACTTCAGTATTGAACAGATGGAGGAGTGTAGAGGAGTAAGCTGACCCATTACCGCGCAACCAGAGCAAAGCTGATTCTATGGCAGTATTGTCAGATTTTTGTAAAAATACACTTGCGCTGCGAACACTGGCAACACTGCAGTCATCCCTCCTTTCCCTCCGCCGAGAGTCCACTACTGAAGTTTCATTAAATAGAGTATAAAAGCTAATTTTCTTTTTACGCTCTTTTCTCAATAAAATGAAATAACGTTCTTCTTGTACTTTTGAAAGTAATTTAGTAATAAAAATAAATAAATACAAATGGGTTTGTTGTTTTTTTAACCATCTTAATAGTTTTTTGCTAAGTTCTTTTATTTTAAGCAGAAAATTACCGCCAGAGAAAAAAAAAATGAATAGGACAAGATGTGTAATATAAGATAAAATTTCGAATGGCCAGATGCATAATAAGATCACGATCCTAATGGGAGCCGCGATTGGCCCACTCCCTATGAGAAGTCTTAACTACGCCACTAGTGTCAATCTAAATAATAATTTTCAAAATGATTTTTATCTGGCTACAAAAAGATAAACTTCTCTCTTAGAAAATAGGTAAGTACTTACCCTTGTTTCTGCGAGGTCCACAGTCCTATCCGGAAGTCCATTGGCGTAGACAACGGGTTGTTGGTAATGAACGGTCGTTGGTTGATAGGCAAACACTTGTTGTCGTGGGGAAGTCGGATGTGGTGACGTGGGATGAGGTGACACCGGCGGTGGATGTGGCGATGGGGAGGTGGTTGTCGTCGTAGTTGTCGTCGACGTGGCAGTTAACGAGGGGGTAGAAGTCTTCGGAGGATCACCAGGCGGTGTTGGGGAGGGTTGTGTAGGTTGTTTTTGTTGTACAACGGGCTGTTGTTGTTGCACTTGCACTTTGGGCTGTAACGCGGTAGTAGAAAGACTTCGCGGAGGTGGCAGAGGGTCTCGGCCAATCACAGAACTCGATCCCGATGCTAGAATGAAAGAAAATAAATGTTTAGAAAGGAGAAAAAAGTGAAGATTCTGGGTAAAAATTTATGAAAATAATTTAATAGAGGAAGTAGATTGCAACGAGGAATGAGGGTCCATTTATTAAAAAAAAAAAAAAAAAAAAAAACTTTATTCGGGGATAGATTTTGGTTTGCCATCTTCGGGCTGTTAAAGACTCTAGAAGTCGGCTAATATTCTATTTAATAAAACCAGTATTGAGCAATTCTGAGGGAGGAGCTGACCAATCAGAGCGCGCCCTGAACAAAAACGTTGCTATGAATACACCCCATGCTGCCAGATTTTCAGAAAAACTCCTGCTGCCAACATTGCCCATCAATGCTGCACAACATTTGCAGTTCCAATTCTGAAGTTATATTAAATAGAGTATAGTTACGCCCTATGCCAAATCTTTTATAACACAAGCTTACCGACAAAAATAAATGGTTTTAAGAGTTACAAGGCTCATTAATTGAAAAACCCAAGATGTTTATTGAGAATACAAATAAAAAAACAATTTAGTTATTCTTGTTAAAACAAATAAATTTCCAACAGTAATAATTATTTTTTTTGTCACAGCCTATTAACCCTCTCTTAGTGGTGAAATTTATTATCTTGATAAGGACAACTTAATTGTACACAGGATTTAATTCAAGAAAATGCCTCTTTTGCTGGATCAGTTGCAATTTGGCGAGGAGCACGGCGTCTCTGAGTCGGTTGCCTGAGCAACGAACGCAAAGTCGGGCGCCCAAAAGTCGCGACATCAACACCACCCACCCACCCCCAAATGGATTGAGAGCAAGTGACCGCAATTCATGCCAACGGGGGTCACTGAACTCAAACGGGTTGAGCTGAAAAATCATCAGCAATTTATGGAGATGTAAACATCGGATAAAAATCTTTCCGGACGATAACATGGGAAGGAAGGGTGAGGGGGATCGACAGTATTTTTGTTTTTGCCTTTCCGGAAAAAATTTATGTCCTAATATTATAATAATATATTATAATGGGTTAACACAATTATTAGATATATTATTTATAGAATTGAAAATTTTTTCGTTTAAAATTTCACAGTGAAAAATCAATCATCCAGATTAATTGGGAATAGGAGACGTCCGGATAATAAAAAATCCGAATAACCAAAAACAATAGAGAAAAAAAAATAGTACAATTTTATTGAACATATATAATAAAAATCGGACTTCCTCATATTCCTATATGGAAACATCTAAATTATATCTGTCTTTATTAGATTCATCTCCGTGAAATCATATTTAAGTTATCATTATTTTTAGAAAAACATTTCAAGTACCAGTTCCGGTTGCCGAAAATAACCCAAAAGTTGATAGAGATCTATTATTTTGCTGTAAACCACGTATGTACAATTTGGTTGAAAGCGTGCTCGAGTTATCGTACACGAACATATACACAGATATAATTCGAAAAATGGTATTTTCAGACTTTGTCCGAAACATCAAGAACAATCAAAATCTCGATATTGAATTTTCGGACCATTACCCGGATAATCGAGTTTCTACTGTAATTTTAGAGTTTAACATTTGTTTAAGTCTTTTTCGGCATCTGAGGCCCTTTAGACTCCACCCTTATTTATTTATATTAATTGAGAGTTAAAACTTGGATATTATTATATCATTTTTGTATGGAAACTTTGTTCATGTGCAATTAAAATATAACTAACAAAGAGCTGTGGATTTGATGGTGATGGAATAAAAAAATTAGTCAATTTTATCTTAATTTATTGGCTTAACAGCTGACTAGGCTAGGTCTAGGACATCTTCAGGGGTTGCTAATTTATCTGAATATTTCTTCTTTACCGACAACACCGAGCATTTGTGTAAAACATCGCCTGGGGCCGAAACGTCAGGCGTGAAGGTAAAAAATTAAGATAAAATTGACTGTACAAGTTTTGGATAATTTTTTGACACCAACACCATTAAAATTTATTACGTTATTAACCTTTTTTAAAAAAACAAAATTAATATACGAATAACATCTGTTAATCTAAGAAATAGTCAAACACTTTTCTTACTAGTTAATTATACAACACAAAAACACAAGATAGCAAATTTCTTAGTCTTTTTCATATATTTAATTTGTTATTTTGTGTTTTTCTGGAGGTCGTATAATTAGTAAGATCAATCAGAAGTTGTCTATTTCCCAGATTAACAAATGATAAGTGAATCCAAGATGGCGGCCATGTCTAAATTAGTAATAACTTTGAAGCACTCTGTCCCTTGGTGCAGAGGTAGAGCTTTCGCCTCACGTACCAAAGGTCAGTCGTTCGCTTCTCGTCCTGAGCGACAAAAATTTATTTCTATTATATTGGCTACCAATTAATAGAAATAAATAAGGACGGAGTCTAAATGGCCTCAGATGCCGAAAAAGACTTAAAAAAAAAAACTTTGAAGCAGCAAGAATGCGAACTCCAATCTCCTGTTTAGAACGGCGGCATACTAACACTTATTTGTGATACGCATAGTATAGTCAGAGAACAAAAGAACTCTATTTTTTGCAATAAGATGTTTTGTGCAGAAAAGCATATCCCAAAAAAATATATAAATAAAATTGAAAATTTATAACCTCTAATTAGCTTTAGCGGCCGAAAACTATAAATAGAAAAAATATCTGAATTTACAACTAAAAGGCAGCGGAGTTTCGAGAGTGATAAGAGTTGATATTACATGCAAAAAAATGACTAATTTCTAATTTAAAAAAATGAAGCAAGTGAACAAAAAGACCAAATATATTTGAAAACAATTATAATATGCCGAGGAAAAGAGATGAAAAAAGTATCTGGGCTTTTAAAGTGAAATTCCGAGTTGAATTAAACTAAAAGCCTGGCCAATAATCTAAACTCAATAGTAATAGTTTTGGTGTTTAAGCTCCCTAACAGACTAATCGTTACTTTAAAAAGGGAAGTGGGGCACTTTTTGAATTAAGAAAAACTGCAAACAGCTTTTTACTACTATAACAAATACCTAAGGACCTCAATGAATCATTAAAAATAAGGTTAGATAGGATAATATAATAATTCATATTAGGCATTAATTAGGTACCGAGCTCATCTTTTGGAATTATTTTCTTTTAAACTCACAGTTTCCATTTGTTTTGAGTCCTAATTCGAATATCATTTTGATGTCGTTATGCGACGAGACACTTGCATTCAAGTGGGGTTCAATCTCTTGGCTTTCGAGTGTTACAAAACACGCTATCATAACAATAATAATAATAACTAGCGCGCGTCTGCTAATCATTGCTTGTACTTGAGAAAGACTTTTCGAAAGCTAATTAAAAAAAGAACATATTCTATCTAGAGGAGAGGAGCGAGAAGACTTGCTTTAATTAAAGACTTTAAAGTATAATAAATAAATAGTACAAAAAAATTAACTTGAGATTTTCATTTTCTATTTAGTTTTAGAGGAGGGGGAGGGAGTATGTCAGATGACAGTCCACCAACCAATCAGAACGCGCCCTGAACAAAGCCGTTGCTATAGAACGCCCTCCAGATTTTAACAAAATTATTGTACTCCCTCCCCCCCTTCCCCGAGTCTAGAACTAAAGTTATATTAAATAGTCTATAATTTGTTTAAATGTTGACATATTATTATTACATTAAGTTTCTTTGAATCGGATAAAAAATAATTTATGAATAAATTTCATATCTTATAAAATATAAATAGAGAAAATTGAATGAGAATAAATGGAAAAATATTATATAAACTCACTTATTATATTTCGAGAACAGATATTTTATCCGTTGTGAAAAGTTATTTTGTCAGATTTAATTTAACAATTGTGTTTGAACATCTCAAGATACGTCAATGTCAAATCTAGGAAGAAAGAGAAATGAAACGAGAAGGAAGAATTGGTGTATTTAATTCTTTTAAGATTTTTATAAACCATTAATAAAATTGGAAGGAGGAGAAGAGATAAATTGAGAAAAAAAACAGAGGGGGGGGGGGGCATGGAAGAGAAAGAGGAGATATTGTATTAGTATTAATAAATGTGTGTGTTTTATATGAAAGGTATACTTTAGAAATTAATTTTAATAAAATAAAAAAAAAAAAAAAGATGTTCAAAATGAACTAAAAAATGGGAAAATAACTTTTTGCATAAAAGTGTTGAATAGTTGTGACAAAAAAATAAAGCCGTGGGTACTTATTGGATATTTTATTTAATTAATTGTTTAAGTTCAAATAAGCGTTCACGTTTTTATTTTTTATGATAAATGTTCAACAATGTAAAAGGTTATTTTCCTCTTTTTAGTTCATCATGAATAAAAGCGTTTTTTTTTTTTTAAATACTTTTTAGTCTTATTTATTATTTTTTTTTTTTTTTTTGAAAAATTAAAACAAAATTTTTCAGTCTTTCTGAGGATGGCCAGTAGAGACGATGCAATGCTGACCTCGTGTATTAATTTTTTCAATTCCTTTAAAAATATTTTTCATACAGAAGTTGTTCAAAATGATGAGTAGAACAATTTTGTATACGGATATTATTTTAATAAAATTAATAGTTAAAGAGAGATTTTATCGTAACTAATACATACATGTATCGTTTAATAGTTTAGATGCCGAAGTGACAAAAAAAAAAATAAAGATTTTGATCAGGTTTGAGCTTCAAATGAAGTACCTCCGTAAGAGTCGATTTTGCCAAATTTTAATATAATAGAGGAGACCATTTTTGAATTATGTCTGTGTACATCTTTGTTAACACGAAACTCGAACACGCATTAATGTAGACCAAATTTTATATAAGTGCATTACAGCAAAATCATAGATCTTTATCAACTTTTGGATGATTTCCTGCAATTTTTCTACAAGTCGTGGTAACTAAAATATGATTTTATTTTTATTTATTGTATCCATACATTATTTCAAAATCAGAGACCGTTATTAAAATTTGGTCTACTTCCGGCAACCGGAAGTGGTACTTTACCTGAAACGTTTTTCTAAAAATTGTTAACTTATCTATTTATACGAGAAAGTCGAGAGGAGGCCATTGATCATTTATTTTAATTATTTTCTTTTGTATATTATACCAAAAAATCTAGTGTTTCCTTTTACTGAGATCATTTTTGCCATCCTTTAATCATTTTTAAAAAAAAATCGCGATCGCTATTTCGTTATTTTTAATTTGGCTTGGATGAATGAACGATTTTGAAATTATTATTTTTTCGAACAAGGTTGTTATATATTTGTTATAAATGATGGTAAAAACAGACTGCGTTTTATGAATTGAATTGTTTTAATGAGAGAGGGAATAGTTGTTTGGAGAGATCTCAAAGGAGGCTGTGCACGGGATGCGGGGGTGTAGCACAGGGACCTATTCTCAGCCTCAGAGCCGTCACTCGTGTATTTATATTGGATAATCGCGGTCAGGAGACACATGTGCGAATGTATAGGCAGGCATGCCAATTAATCGAATTAGTCTACAATGTCAATTAAACTATCAGGCTAATACGTTAATAAGAGATACAAAATCGTTATTTTTTATCAAGAGCATGGACGGCTACAAGAGGGAGATACTTAGGCACGTGCCCTTCTCTTCTTCATCCTTCAAGGAGGAGAAAAGGGCTGATGAGTTCATATATCAAACACATAATAATTATGGGTTGATTGTGAGGAACAAAATTTATTATGCCATGTCAGTCAGTTTCTCCAATGTCTTTTTAGGATATATCTATAAAGAGAATATGAATTTCATAACAAATATATAAACAATTTCAGCGGATTCTCGAAAATATATTCATAGCATAAAAAATCAAAACTTATTATTAATATCCATACGTATTTGAATAATTATTGTAAAAAAAGGCCTAGAACATAAAATTGGTTCTTACCCTTTTCTCTCATTACAAGTCATATTTTACAGAGAATTGATACATTCCGTTCTACCTAATGGACTCTTAGTAAGGAGTAGGCTACACGTCGGTGCTGAGAGAATCCCTCCTCAAACTAGGACATCCTCTTTAGGATAGATTAGTTTGAAAGGGCCGGATAGGAATAGTTACTAGATATGAATATAGGAGAAGGAGTTATAGATATGAAATTAAGTAACTTCACAGGGTGACGATAGATGGCTTCGGCCAGAGGTCGACAGGGTTTGAGGTGTGTATCTCCGTAAACAAAAACGCCTCGGCTAAAAAAACGGGGATTCCGGTAGATAATATAGGTTCTAATAGTGAAATTCAACCTTGTAGTTCCCTGGGTTCCCGTTGAGAACCATCGGTCTAGATGACGATTTAAAAAAAAATTTTAAACTAACACCTGTTCGTTTTAATTGGGAGACTTTATTAATTATAACTTTAAAGTTAATTAAGATATTTTTTAGCAAATGTCATCGTAGAGGATTTGTTTGTTTATATATAGAGTTAATAATAATGTATGATGTTTGTGTATTTAACTTTGGCAAAGGATTTATTAATAACCTCATTTTACTTCCCTTTCCGTTCTTATTTAGAATTAAATAAAAGATTTTAAAAATATTTCAGTCGAGAGGTTAGCGGGCCGATAATTCGGCGAGTCTGACAAAACTCGGCACACATGTTGAGCAAATCCAATTGAACCTATCTTTATAAAATTTCAAGATTCACATTTAAATATCATATTTTGGTCAACTTTTGGAAGACCCTGTTTCTTGATGCAATGCAACTTAACGTTTCAAGGTCAGTGGTTCGCTTCCCATTCTGAGCGACAAAAATGTAATTATATTATATTGGCTACCAATTCATATAAATAAATAAGGACAAAGTCTAAATGGCCTCAGATACCGAAAGACAAAAAAAACACTTGGTATAGATTAGTTTAAAAGAAATGATAGTTTACTCATTTGATTTTATTTCTTTCACCAAGTTAAAGAGAACGAATATATCTCTAATTACCAAAATGAATTAGCTAATTAGCTCAATTCACATTTAGAATGATTTACTAGTGTTAAAATAGTTTACAGTTACAGTTGGCCAGTAAAAGCCTCATATACATGTAAATTGATTTTATATCTAATTTATTTTTCAAAATTAGAATGTGAGTATCAATTCCATTATTGGTTTATAAATCATTTAGATTGGTTTTGGTTTGCTAAAGACCGCTCAATACGATATGTAGTTTAAGGAAACAATCGACTAGGGTTTTAGAAAATTTTGGAATTTGAAGGTTCACAGTTGTTATCATTATTAAATAATTTACATTTTATTACAACGTTTCGGACAATGTTTGTATGGCCTTCTTCAGATACAATACTTACATCTAGAGATCTACAACCTGAATTGAAGTGATAACAATGTTGCTAACGCCACGATCAATGAAGCAATATAGATGGCGTTATCAACGAGGCATGACAGCCATCTTGTTTCTCACTGTAGATCTCTTTGTTGACCCTGAATTGTATCTGATAAAGATCACAGAATGGCCGAAACGTTGTATTTAATATAAATAAACCACCGTTAAATTGAAAATATAAATTATTTATTAAGGTTATAGTCTCGTAATATTCTTATCAGCAATTTTTTATCATTTTCAAGAAGAAAAATGAATTTATCCGAAAGAACTAATTAAGAGACACGTTAAGTTTCTCTGTACGATAACATTATGTATTATTAATATAACATAGAGTGTCAGCTTTTAATTGAATCTCATATAATTCACTAAATCCAGATGTATTTACAAAGTGAAGAGTGACACCGGAGGGACTACACAATAGGGAGGGAATAAAAAGGATCCCCCGCGACGCCTATTATTTAACCGGTGACGTCACAACTTAGGTGAATGATATCCAAATGGGAATATTTTTAGCTACAATAATATCTTGGCAAAGAGAGTGAAAAAGAGAAAGAGAGAAAGATCAAGTGAGAAAATAGGAAATTGTGTCTTTTAGACAAGTCCAAATGTTAAATCTTAATAAGATCCGATCAACTTCTTGGATATTGCAAATATTTAATGAGATTTCAATGGAAAAGAAAAAATAAATAAAAGTAGATAAATTATTGAAATGTTTGGCATCAAGGGGTATTTAGGAAGAGAGGACTTCCTTCCAAAGTCGGAGAATAATACAAAAATAAGAAGTTATATATATAATTTTATAAGAAAATATTTTTTGTCTTACTTCTTCCTTCTCCCTCTCTTTTCTCTGTAAGAAAATATTTTCTATTTTTTTTTTTGAGAAAAATAAAAGTAGACATTCATGTCAGAGAGAATAATCATAATAAATATTTAATAAATTATAAAGACTCTGCGGTGAAGGGTGTCGCCGTTCTGAACAGGAGATGGAGCATTAGATATTTTTTCATTAAATAAAAAAATCCTCAAGTATACTCTAGATTGGAACATTGAACTCCTCCAGAACATCTATCCTCTGGAAGGGATGTAAAGAGAATTCCCTCTCTTTGCTCTTCGCAAGGAGTCCTTCCTCAAACTCCTCTAGGTTGGATAAAGGGGAATAGGTGGAAATAGAAAAAGGAGTAGTTAGCTAGACAGAAACGAATCCTGGAGGAAGAGGAACAAGAAAACTATATCTTTACGGGGAGCCGATTAATGGCTACGGGTAGAAATCGGCTTTGGGGTGTGCGTTTCGGTGCATGGAAGCACATCGGACAAATAAACGGGGATTGATCTTGTTGGTAGATGGGCCTATAAGATCCAAATTTTAAATGGAAATATCGGCGTAATCAAGTTGCGATAAATGAGTCAATTATAACAAGCTTAGAAAACGTTTATAGAAAAATCCAAATTTTTTAAAAATAAATTCGAATTTATTCCAAGCACAAAAAGGAACTTAGAATGTGGGAATAATGCCAATTAGTTGAGCACAGGTTGATAATATGAATTATAATAGAAATAAAACTTAAGAGAGTAGAGCGTTTGTAGAATATGAGGATCAGAAATATTTTCATCCATTATTCATTAAACTTTAAAGTGAATTTCTCTTTGATATAAAGAGAGTATTTTTTTTTTTTACACCCGATGATTGTATATAGGAAAAGTTTTTTCGGATTTGAGATTCCCCGGAGTCCAAACAAGATAAGATTAGACTAGTGGTTCTTAACCGGGGGGTCGGCACGATTGCGGCTGAAGGGCTTGACGGATTGGAACTATATTTTATATATAACATTTAATTAGTAATCAAAGGCAAGATAAATATTTGACAGCAATCGATCCAGCTAAAGTGATGAAATTTATCTCGAAAAATAAAAAAATCTCAAATATAAATTTTAGCATATAAAATTGTTCTATTCATCATTTGGAACATTGTTTAAAAAAAATTTTTTTACCTTTTACCCTTTAGTGTCCTAGGATGCAAAATTCGTTCGTTTTTGCTTGCAGAAAGGAAGGCAAACCAAATCACCAATTCACTATAAGATTTTTCATTAAGCTCTATAGAATTCCAAGGTATTATTAATTCTAAGGCGATTTATCAACTGCGCATGCGAGGACCGCTCTAGAAGCGCTATTGTACAAGTAATCAATTAATGAGTTGGTCATTTGGTTTACCTACATTCTAGCAAGCAAAAATAAACTAATTTATGCACCCTATGGTAATTTTTCAAACAAATTGAATAACAAATTTTATATATGAATATTATTATTTCGCCAAAGTTAATAATTGAAGAGATATTTTGGTAGAATTGATTGATTTAGTCTAGCCGGTATCGTATTTAACGAAGGTCCATTATTTTTTTCCCCTATTTGAGATTTTATAAATTAGTTGATCTCAAAAGAAATATCTACTATATATATAAAAGACAATCTGTCTGTCTATCACTTTGTAAATAAATAAATAAATAAATAAATTTATTTAAGACCTGCTTAGAGGCACAAGTCCTCGGTGGCTAGGTCCAATCAA
>JAAAKE020090188.1:940-20981 GCA_010014785.2 Anisolabis maritima | reverse complement strand
ATATATATGTTACTATATCGTTTAAATAAATTATAATATTAAAATTTTTTTTTTGGGTGAAGTGAAAACTGAGATTTTATTTAATCACCCATAATTCATTAACGTCACCCTATATCTTAATGTACAAAATTTGGTATTATCACTACGTCGTATACAGCGATCAGTACCTTAATTCCAGACTACAGAATACATTTATATATAGGCTACAGTTTATTTCGTTGCCATTGTTTCCTCTACTTAATAACATTTCCAAGAGGTTGAATTACATATTTAGGAATTAATTATCAAGTTTAACTCAATCATTATTAATTAATATTTTATTAAATTATTATATGATATCCTATCTTTTGAAATATGTAATATTAATCTCACAAAGTATATAAATAAAAGATGAAAGGTGTATATATATATAGAGTTTCTTGTGAAAAATTAAATTTTTAGCCCATGTTCTTCTGTTTTAGGTCATAAATAAAATAATAAAGTTTCATCTTTAACAGGCTAGCCGTTTTTGCGTCAAGTTAGAGAGAGAAACGAAATTTTCCTGACATGTTCATTTGTTATCTTCCAATATAAAATATAAAAAAATTTATCAAAAAAAGTGAGACCACGTAAGGTGGTATTAACAAACAAATTATTCATTTTATAGTTATAGGCGTTTGGGAACCTTAGATTTAAGTCCTGTTCTCTTGAATAGGAAACAATTTTACATTGTAAAAATCTATTGGCTAGAAACATCACTTGATGTGTAATTATATGTAATTGATATTTCTCCTACTTAACTTTGTCTTCTTTAACAACTAAAAATTTCGTTGATAATTGTTTTTTTTTTTTTTTTTTTCTTTGCGTTCTTTTACCTTCTAAGTGTACTTAGAAAGCAATTTGGCAAAGGACCGGAAAAATACTAAATGTCGACTTTAACGGCATGTGAAATGACCTGTCGTTCTCATTCACTTGAACCACTCCGGAACAAGAAAACAATACAATCTGGCAACATGGTCCTTGCACAATTTGAAGTTGTCGGGCGCTTGCTCTCACTACTGCCCACACTTTCATTGAGAAGCAGCAGCAGCAGCTCCCATTCGCAAGCCATCCATGAAAACGGGTTACGTTCATCATTTGAATATTCCACCACCACTCTCTCTCTTTCATGGCTTTTGTTTTTAACCAGCAATTAATTAACGAAATTTTCCATTTTCTAGAATCATTGCTATTCAATAATTGCTTGTTTATGAAAATTAGTTCACTGAAATATACCCGAATAATAAATTGTCAATTTCTTAATTTGTTTTTCATCTTTTTTTCCTGAAATGAAATTATATAGGGGAAATATTTAAATTTTTCTAAAAATGACCCAACGCGATTAACAGTTTTTCTTCGATTAAATCATTATAATTAAATTTCATATAAATGATATTAATTTTAATTAAATGATTGCTTTTTTTTCTAGATAATTTTAATTTTAATTAATCATATGGTTTATATCATAAATAGAAAAAAAATTGAAAAGAAAAAATTCATTTGATGTTTTATATAATTTAAAAGTGGTCTGTAAATATTCAAAAAATGAACATGAAACATTAATTAATAAAATAAAAAGGCTACATATCAATTTTTTTTTAATTAAATTTTTATCCTTTGGTAATTTTTATCAATTTAGAAAATTTCTCTCTATAATAATTTTGAATTGAATATTCAACAAACCAAAAAAAAAAAAAAGAATGAATTAAAAATTGCCCGCTATATCAGAAAATTTTTTTTACTTTTTCTTCTCTATATGAAATATATAGTTAGAAAGAATTGCGATCGCAAAAAAAAAATCGATGCGAGATTTCAATGTTTTGAGGTCTCCTGAGTCTAAAAACTGGGTCTCGCAAAATGGTCTGTCTATCTGTGTGTCTGAGAGTGAACAAGATATCTCAAAAATGAAAAAGCGTACGATGCTGATAATTGATATTGATACATATAATCGACAAACCTCCAAAAATGAACTGTAAATTAAAATTATAAACCTAAGGAGCCCGACACAAAAAATGTGTTGTGACAACACAACACAATTTTTATTAGTTAAGAAAAAGTTGTGTGTTGTGCGTTTAATCACAACAGATTTTTAATTAATTAATATAATATATAATTAATAGAATACATATCATTAATAACAAGATAAAAATGTTAAATGCAAAATTATGTCCAAAATAGGACTAGACATGGATTAAACCATTAACCGATTAATCGGTTAAAACTACTCGGTTAAAAAATTAACCTGTCAAAAATAATAATCGACTATAAAATTAAATCAGAGAGCGGGCGGATTAAACTAGTGAAAAAAAAATTAAAATTTTAATCTAAGTTAGTTGGATTCTGACCGATTAAAATTTTTAATTGATCTTTGGTTTCGTGATCGTTTAAAAATATTTGACCAGTTAATTTTTATAATGGGTTAAGCGATTAATTTTTTTTGATTAACCATTTAAAAAAATTCTGAAATTCCCAGCCCCAATAGAAATATTAAAAAAAATTAAATTAAATAAAAAATTTTCCGAAAGCCAATTTAAATATAAAAAAAAACTCTTTAACAAAAAAGTTAAAAATAAAAAATAACCCTGTTTATGTGCAGAGGTTCCCTTTTGAAGTATGCGGCCACCTTAGAAGCTCAGAAATTTTTACGGCAATGGGTTTATCGTTTAGCATAATACAATTTTTCAGTGTCGTGAGCTCAATTTTGAGTAAAATTTCTAAATAAATTAAAATATATCAATATTTCTCTTATTTTAATTGGAAGATTTCGCGGCGCTCCTATATGTCAGTGTATACACCCAACGGCTCCGTGGCGCATAGTTTGAGGGCCTCTGAATTAGTGAATCATGGACAAATATTTATTGAAAATTATTCTTCAGTAAGAGAACATCAAAACCGTAAATTAAATATTTTTTAAAATTTATTTTATGCTAGAATTGATTGTATGTCAATATTTTCCTTAATAAATATAAATGATGCAATTATGAACGAAACAGAGTGAAAATTTTTTCTCTTCATTGCCTGGCCATCTTTTCCATCTTCAGCCATCACTTTTCATTTCTATTTAATTAATATGTTAATTAAAAATTATTTTAAATTATATCTTTTTTTCCTTCTTCTCTTTTTGTGAATGTTGTATCCATAAAAAGGACCATCTTATCTATCATCGTCAGAATCATGGTTAAAATTAATAGTTCATTTCTTCTTATGTTAGTGGAATTTTATTTTATCAAAAAATATGACTTTGTATCCCAGTTGCCAAATGGCCTTAAAATTTGGAATGTTTCATTAATTCATTTCATTTCTTACATAAAATCATCGATGTCCCATTACATTTGAAGAAAAAACATAAAAGAACCCAAATAAAGAAAAAAAGGTTTTTTTTATTCTTCCATCTTGTTTCTTAAAAAAAAAAAAAAAAAAAAAAAAAAAATAGAAAGCCACCCCCACTCGTAAAAATTCCGGCTTCGACCATGTTTCATATATTTTTTTTTATGGGTTTCTATATTTGTCAGTTTGATAATTGACCAAAGCCCCCTTTTAATTTATTGATCTTTTTTTTTTTCTTCAGGGACAAATAAGTTGTCAACCTCGGAGGTAAACGATTTCTTTCCTTTTTCTCATCGCAAATGTTTTCATTGACTTTATCTTTAGTAACTTGATTGAATTTCATCTAAAATGTCTTAGGAATAATAAACAAAAACAAATCAGTCAATATATAGTAATCAAATTTTATCATATCTTAGGTTTTTCTCTTTTAATTGAAAATTGTCTAATATAATTTAAATTAGAATATTTTCATTTATTTTTTTGTTACTAGCATAAAAGATCATAAATCAATTAAGCTTCTTATTTTATTAAATATTTTTTAAAAATAAAAGAATTCCATTGAAAGAGGAAAAAAAATGATATAATGAATTTTTTATTTAATTTCCATATATCGTTATTATGCATACGATGAATTTAAATAAGCAAATAAAATCATTCAAATTGATTTTTAATCAATCACATAGTCTTTGTGACCTGCAATAAATAATTAAAAAATCCGATTGGTCTAAAATAATCGAGATATTAATTTGATTGATCAATTTTTAGTAGCTTCTTTTGTTGTTTAAAATTTCAGGGTAAAATTAGATAATCAAATTTAAATTTACGATTTTTTTAATACAATTGAGAAAGAACATTCACTTTGGTCTTGCCTGTGTGTTCATATGATGCCCATAAGCTAGAACTGGACACAGAAAATTTTATACCTCACTTCTAAGTTTACAAGAATTTGGAGTGGATCCCCTCGGAGATATATCTCTCATCCGACACTGCTCAAAATGACTTTTCAAAATGTATTTTATGATATAGACCAAAATTCAAAAAGAAATTTTAAGCCTTTCAGGATCTGTTTTCTCCCATATTAAGTTAATTGTTGCTAATTTGCTAATATAATAAATTGAAAATAAATTTTATCCCTCAGGACAAGAAATTAACCTCTAACTCTTAGATCATGTAGCAAGAGCTTATCTTGTTCTCTAAGGAACAGGCTACATTCTAAATTAGGTTTTTTACAATTAATAGTTTCTTTTTTTCCATTTTTCCATTAGTATTTTAATTTTACTTTTAGAACTTATATATGGCTTGAAAGTATGCCCTGAAGAGAGTATTGCTAGTTTTTCACTCTTTCTTAATATATGTAATATATAGTATAGGGAAAGTATTGCAATCACTAAAAAATTCAATATCAATGGATTTCAACTGAAATACTCGTTTTGTCGTCTGTCTACCATATGTGTCTATGTACAAAAAAAAAAAAAACTGTCTAGACTCAGATATGATATTTAAGCTAAGTTCCCAAGTCACATGTGACAGCAAGATTTTCAATAAAATCTGTCAAAGAGTACTAGTACTTTTCTGATGTACTTTTTTAGTTTTTTTTTTTTCAATTTTATAAAAATTGGTTCTAACGATTTGGATTAAAATTCATATATATATATATATATATATATATGGTAATCCACCCCAAAATTGTTTGGTACCCTCTTTACTTCTGTTTTTAGATTTTTTCTGATTTACTCCTAAAACATTCAAACGATTTTGATTAATTTGGTTATATTAGGTTTTTTCCAACATATAAAAAATTAGACAAGCATCAAGTTGTATTCTTTTTCATTCACCTTAAAATAGTGTAGAATAGTTGAGATTTTAGAAAAGATAGGAGAGGAGACTATGGTAACATAATTTAAATATTTTTAATTCATTGCCCTCGGGTAGAATTTGGGATTAAAAAATTGGTGCTACCACTATTTACTTCTCAAGTGTTGATATACTATCGGAAAGAAAAACTATAACTATATATTTCATATATAGGTAAGAGAAAATAAAAAAATAAGCCGAGACAAAAAATATGGTGTAACAGCTACTTATTACCTTTACTTAAACAAGTAAGAGAAAGTTGTGTGTTACACCAGATTATTTATTTCAAATATATTCAGGCTAACAGATAAGCTATTTATTTTTTATTTCTTTGATAGAGATGATCTATCTTATGCCAGAACTTACCAACCTATGCATGAAAAATTTAATTTCCTGGTTTTGATTCGTAACTAAAGCCTCTCATTGTCGACTAGTATATACATATAAATAGCATATCATCAGAATATTAACTATCAGAGATTAAGCTTAAATCTATGACATGAATATCCTGTTGCTATAACTATCTATATATCTATTTATCTATGTCAATGTTTCTTAATGAGGCGGGGGGTCTGGAGTCAGAGGATCAAATGTATAGAACTATATCAAATGAATTTAAGGAAATTACTTGTTAGATAAATGTTAATAGCTCTTCGTATATAATAATGTAAATATAAATTTTAACCAAATTTTGTAATTTGTAAATATATAATTTGTAAATATATATTTCTTATTTAATTATTCGTCTCTTAGTCCAGATGGTCGACTATCCCCCTCCCTTCCTGTAGGCAAGTGGTAAAAGATATTGACATTTGCAATTATAACCCTAAAAGAAGGGATGTGAGTTCGAATCCCAGGCAGACCGAAGAAAATTTATTGGTATAAATAAAATGCCTGGATAATATGTTACTAAACTATAATTGTAATTGAGATATAGCTGAGCAGATTAATTATGTAAAGCTTCGGAGAAAAGAAAACTTTCACTATACACCACTTTATTCAGCAAATATTTCAGCCATCCTCAGTGCCCCAATGTAATAATTTTAGTGGACCTGCGTCCGTTAGTTATATAAAAGATTAATGGAGAGGTGAGGGACATGTACACAATGAAACGATTCGATAGCAAGTGATCTAATAAAGTGGTGATTAGTGACCTGAGAAGAGCGGCTGGTTTTCTTTTCTCCGAACCCTTACATTATAATTGTAATTGTTTATGAGTGATAATTTCACCCCCAAAATCGAAAAACTAAACTTTATTCAAAAGCTTTGAGGCGCAAGCGAAGTGGGCCCCTAGCTTAAATATAAAATTTCAGCCTCGAGCAGCTTTTCGTTTTTGAGAAATCATGTTCAAACACAACATTTTAGGCCCCGGGGACTCCAAAACATATATTTTAGTTGAAATCTCAACATTGATTTTTTTTGCGGTCGAAATACTTTCTCTATACTCTATAATAATAGAAAGAAAAAATATTAATCAAATAAAAAACATTTTAGTAAAATTAGATAATGAATGTTTTATAAGAAGATTAAAATGTTAGAAAAATTATTATTAATAATATTTTAATTTTAATACCCTTTCTAATCTTTTCATTTACCTAAAACATTAATCATCTCATTTTGAAAGAAATGCTTGTTCATACCTTTACATACAAAATGCCCTTTGGCAATGACATGTTTTGTCTAAAATGGACTGGTAACTAACTTAGTTTAAAATTTATAATTGATGGATTAAGCTGTTTTTGCACTAGAATACCCCTATTGTTCTAAAGTACCCAAGTAAGTTTTTGTCAAATTCATGTTATATCATTGCAAAATCACTTCCAAATAGCCCGAAAAACATTTAAAATATATACTAGAATTTATTATTATATATTAATATTTTTGTGATGAGACTTAATAAAAAATAAAAAATAATTAGACTTAAAATATTTCATAAAAATTAAGATCATATTCTTAAGTATAGAATAAAAGCGAAACCTAGAGATTAGAGGTATTGACATTATGAGATGTTGGTTCGGATCCCAGGGAGTCCGGTGAAAATTTATTTTATTTAGATTCGATTTGATTGAATAAAATAACATATCGTAAATAAATATATCTTTAAAGTTAATCAAATGAAAGTTGGATTGTTTCCTGGGCTAATTTTATCTCTAAAGCCCTGCCTACAAGTAATATTTTGTAATCAGCTTTGTACGATCATGCTAGCTAGATTTGACAAACAAAATGTTACGTGTGGAAGGCAAGTTTTGGATGAACTAAGGTTTGACAATCCAGTCAATTTTCGTGCTCATAATGCCATTATTGTCACTAGAAGTTCTTCCATGACATTTTGAGAAAGAGTGAAGGACGGGCTGAGCCAAAGTTTCAGAAATTTACTGCATAATTTAGTGTCATTCTATTTGGCCAGTCTTTCATCATCATGCAAGACAAGACTAAACGTGTAGACCATTTTTTATAAATTCCTTAGATGTTTGTAAGCAATTTATAAGTGACTATTAAAATCATTTCTTTTTGTACTGTTTTTTTGGCCATGACAAATTTTCCTTTTTAATTGCCATCCGTTTTTTGAAAAAATTTTTAAGGGAACCCTCCCCCAAATTAGTCAACATTGCAAAATATTTTTGTAGGTTTCATTAATTTTGAATTTTTGGCACTTGATTTATTTCTTTTGAAGTATTCTCACCAAAGACTTTTTTTTATTCCTCGGCTATTGACCGAAGCCATTCAGCGCTTTACATTACATTTATAAAATACAATATAACATTCAAAAATATACATTCATTTCATCCATTTAATTAAGACCGTTTAGACCCTCCCACCCAGGTCCCCGTTTATTTGCCCTCCGTGCTTTCGTGCATAGAGACACCTCACCCAGCCGACCTCTGGCCGTAGCGATCTACCGCTATCCCGTGTAGTTATTTGATTTTCTTGGTAGCTAACTACTCTTATACCCCCCCCCCCCCCCGGGTCGAGATATTGACATTGTCAAATATCGATAACCTTTAAAGGCCAAGGGGTTTGGGTTCGGATCTCAGGCAGTCTGTGAAAATTTATTTATATCAAAGGGATTTCAATTAATAAATAAATATATCTGGATTATATATATCGTAATTAAAATATTATATATTTATACCGTTTAAAGTCTATATGGCCTAACGGAAAGACTAGATTTTCAAGTTCAGGAGATTTTAGGAAGTATTGAAATATAAAGGATTCATGAAAAGAAATAATCTACATCCTGCTCAATTAGGCTATTCTTTATACCCTAGAAAAGGTCATCGATGAGAGAAATTTTCTTATTTACTTACATAATTCAAAACTGAGATAAATATCTAAAATCATATAATTAAACATCCGACTTTTTTTAGATTTCTTTTGGGCCCATGCCTGTGCGTTTTAGATAGGATACCCATCTGCCCTTACCCGCTCCTATCCGCCCGTAGTTTTTTACTTTTAAATCCCGGCTGCGGGCGGATATGAGCCTACGGACCTTGCGGGGCTTTAATTTAAGCTATGGAATATAAAAAAATTTTATTTGTAATTTAATAATTTTTTATTAAATATTAATTAATTGATAGCTTCTCTAGAATATCGAATGCATATTATTTATTTATTATTAATCCTTTTTTTTTTAATAATATCACATCGAATAATTCGATATAAAATTATATATATATATATATATTTACAAGTATCGTAAATAATGTATTTCTATCTTTTGAACTTATAATCATATTATTCACATGTGAATATAAATGCTAAATTAAACATACTTGATATTTAATATAAAAGGATATTGAAGCACGTTGAATATATTTAGAAATAAAATTAAAACACCAGCATATTATAGTCTAATGTTTGGAGTACAAATGTTATCAAAGGGTTGAAATTAAAATTTGCACATTTAAATAAAGCACCTTTTGATCTTTTGTAACCATCTTTCATTCATCTTTAGAGGTATTATTTACCTTTATTATTGTACTAGAAATATAATTTATTTTATTTTCAATAACGCTGAAATTAAAAATTTTTCAATTTTTTCTGATAACTTATGTAAAAAATATTAAAAAAAAAAGTTTACTAAAATTTCATTTTGGGCCCTTTGTGCTCACAGATTTATTATTTATTACTTGATTATTTTTAGATATTATCTTAAAAAAATATTTTATAAGTGTTATTGAATATTATTTCATTCATATCCCTTTTTACTTTCTCTTACCTATAAATATAGAAAATATATAGTGAGAAAGTATTGCAAACGCAATATCGAAATTTTAACGGAAATACACGTTTTGTAGTTCCCTGTAGTCTAAAAAATGGGTCTCGTAAAATAGACTCTCTCTGTGTGTGTGTGTTTGTGTGTCTGTGAACAATTTCTCAAAAACGAAAAGACACTATATATTTAAGCCAGCTACCCACGTCGCGCACACCTCAAAGCTTTTAATCGGCCTACAGATTCTAGTACTTTACTGATGTACTTTTTTAGTTTGTTTCAATTTTCTCAAAACTATTTTTTTTCTATTAACAGAAGTCATCTTTTCTTATTTCGGGTTCAATAATTAGTTTTTGTAAAGTACTTGTACCTCTTCTTAATTAAGACTTCTCTTTTGCCTATACAACTATTATTATTGTTTGCTCATATAAAAAAAATTTTTTCTTGGAATCGAACCCGGGCCTTGGCCCTCCATTGTGGCCTCTCTCTACGTAGCCGAAGAAAGCCGAAAACCTGGGATCGATTCCTCAGTTTTTTTTTTTTTAATTCATATGATTTATGATAGTTTTTTCATGTGGTACTTTATATATATATACATGAATATATATATATAATAATTGCTTAATACTAGTACTATACCAGGTTCACTATTTGTGTGAGAACTTAGGTGATATTAACCTTTCTTTACTGCTCTTTCACTGACTTCTTTAGAAACTAGTTCTCCCATCTTGGATGGAAAAATGAATATAATAATTCCTTAGCTTCCTATTTAAGTTCTGAACAACAAACTTTTTTTTTGCCTTGATAGACTCCGACTCAATCTCCCTTCTGTCAGCAGATTTTTCTCTCGATTTTAATATGTAATATTTATATTCAAATTGTATTTGGCTTCTCTAGAATAAAAGCTTTGATCAATATCAAGAACCATTCTATAAATAATATTTATTCTAACCTCATTTTTTATTGAATTGTTTCGATAAGTAGAAAAGTATATATCTAACATGATGTTAAAAGGAGAGAGGTTTTCTCATCCCTTTTTCTCTTATCAGTTTTCATGTTTACTTATGAGTTTTTCTTCTTTTCTATAGAGTATTGAATATTTGTAGCCTTGGGTTTCTTCGAATAAATAAATAGCTTTTTGATAACTTTGATAATATATATATTTTTACTAAAAAATACCACACTAATATGTATTTTTATTTATCTTGTTTTTGTATTATCATCTATATAGGATTTGACGTAAAATACAATTTAATATCTAGAAGCAAATATGGCATGCTTGGAATATTAAAATATTTCTTAAATTTAAAAAAAAATTTCTCAAATCCAAGGGATGTTTTTATAGAGCTAAAATTTAAAATATTAAAAGTCGAATTATTTCCCTATTATATATAGATTAGCTATATATTAATAAAAGCATCGTAACTCTAGATAAAATTCTGATGTTAAAACACATTACTTGTTCCTATCCTATTTTAAATTCCGAACCACGAAGTTTAATTATCGTAAGGCCGTTCTCGGAATTCCAGAAATCTTATCCGCATTCTAAAATAGTAGCGGAAAAGGCAACGCCCATACATCTTTCTTTTTTCTGGAATTCCGCTCTTTAGTCCAATAGAAAGAAATGTTTAAATCTAGCGGTTTCAAATTTGAGAATAGATAACATCATCTCATAGACTGTTTTTCTCTTAGACTAAATGCTATATTCACCTTTACTCACTCATTATGCCGTCTACGTCTTATGAAATGCAAGTGCTATTCAACAATTCTTCTATCTTGATAATTCATTTACCTTAAATTTACGTCTGATCCAAGGGTAGATGCCATCTGCTTTAAATGTACCTTGAGTGAAATGAACAAAGATGATTGTAAACTGTGCCAAGTTTGGAAAACATCAAAGATAGTTAGTTAGTAGCTTCCCCAATTCAATTTCCAAAAAGGTAAATAAAAATTTATTCTAAAATAAATTTAACTTTACATTTAAAAACTAAATATTTGTTATATAACTACTTTTGTTGATCCAAAAATTTTATATACAGGAGATTTTTTGAATTGTACTAGACCTCCCTGACTAGTTAGTATAAATACTATAAAAAAACGGGGGGAGGAGGGGGTATGGATCACCGAAGGTGACTGCGCAGCTAGTAATAATATAACCGAGTTTGTTCTTTCCAAAATATAAACACAATTTGTTTTTTTTTCTTTCAAATTAATTATTGTAGCATCACCAACTTTTCGTCAATAAACCAAAGCACATAGCGACAGCTCTTTTTATTATAGTTGTTAATTATTAAGAGGAATAATTAATAGACTTGCTGCTAATTATTATTTCATAAGATAATAAATTACCGTCGGAGAATTGGGAACACAAAAACAACATTAATATAGTGTAACTTCAACTTGTTATTATTTTAATATATAGGATCTTCTCTTATTGAACTTCTCTCATCTTGTTAATATTATAAATAAAACTTTACCCTGGTGGTTTTTGCCAGTCGACTAGGCTTGGCTTAGGTGAAGAGAATCGATTTAATTAAGCAAGATTAGACAAGTCTGGTACTCGGATGGAGACCTCGAAAGTAAACAACATAAATGTTCACAAGGATATGCACAAACAAAATAAACTTCCTGCAATGTTTCTCTATAATAATTTTACTATTATATAAACAAGCAGCAAAAGTGTCTTTCTAGAATGAATACTAAACCCGCTTAAAATTACTCTTTGTTCACTTGAAAAATATATTTTAATTATAAATAGTAATCATATAAAAATTTAGGAATAAATTATTTGATATATATAAAATCTCGAGTATTCCGTTTGTTCTGATGATATCGACAAACTCAAATTTAAAGAAAAAACTATTCTAGCTCAGTGATAATAATAAATTTTCTTCGGCATTTCCAAACCATATTTATTTAAATTAATTGGTAACCAGTATAATTAAACGAAGCATTGAGCCTTGGATCGTAAAACGACACTTGTTTAACATAACATACTAGTAGTCTTGTGTATTTATATAGCATCATGCTACATTAACTATGTCGCCTGTTGCCTAAATATTGTCTCGGTGGAGACTACACGAAACGCACCTTAATGTACAAATACTCTAATTTTCTTAATATTTCTTATTAAGATATGATTTCACTGAGGCAACATATAGCATTGTAGTACTAATTAATTTATAACAGATATCCATAATTTTTACTTTTCCGCGCTATTATATATTATAGTAAGGGAAAAGTATTATGATCATAACATAATATGATTAAACTTCCCAATTTTTAAAAATATTACATTTCAAGACAAAAGGACTCCAAAAATGGAAAATTGGAGGACGAAACTTTAAAATTTGGAGTGGGTTATTCCAGAGGCGGTAAAAAAGTTTCCCCAATATTTATTAAGAACCACGATTTTCTCATGGATCAAATTGTAATAAAACGTTTCCTCCCGCCCTAAACCAAATTTTATAACAATCCGTTGATTTATTAAAAAACAAAAAAACAGTATAGGATAAGAAACCTGTCATCACATAAAGAAATATTGAAATTTTATTTTCCACGAGTATATGGTAGATTATGAAAAGTTTTCTATTGTAATAGCCACTTTAAAGGACAGCTGAGCCTACCTTTTCTGGGTTTATAGTTTAAGATGTCAATCATTGTCACAAACTCAAGCCAAAACAAGAAGTTTATAAATCAAGTCTATGAAGCATTCTTTCCAGTGGAGTGAGAAATAGGAGATAGATAAACAAATTTTCTCTTTTATAATCCACAAACCAAAATTAACGAAAACAAACAATTCAATGGAAAACATTCATAATTTGAAAATTAATTGAATTTTTGATAAGCCTCAAACATTGGAAAATCTAATTAGGTAATTATTATTCATAGAAGAAGAAACTGCATGTATGAATGGATGGAAAATATTCCATTAAATTTAGGCTAACGAAGTTTTTACAGTATTCATTGTTCATTTCCTAAAATTCAAAAAAAAAAAAAAAAAAAAAAGAAAAGGGGGAATATTATATTTTTTTATTAGTTTACAAATGTATGCAAATTTGTCTTTTGCTTTGGCGACATTTTGAACTCCCTCGGGATCTGAGCCCGGAAGCCACCCGTGCTGAGCTTCCCCTGTAGTTAGTTACGCTCGCGGATGGAAATCCTATTACGGCGCCCATGTGCTTGCCTCTTGGCTCCTGGTTCCGGGATGCTGGATGACTGTCTGCTTTCTTCTTCTCCATTCCATGCCTACGTAAACTTTGCCAACTTGCCTTTTCCACACTAATTCAACAAGGAAATAAGATTTTTCTTGCAAAAAAAAAAAAAAAAAGATTTACCTGCCAAATTTTCGATAGGATATTTTTTTATAAAATTTAATCTGCATTGAACATGGTACTTTTAACATTTTATATAAGAAAAATTCAATTAGAAAATATAGAAAATCTGAACATGCTCTCTTGTTGGGCTTACTCATATCGACAGACAGACAATATTATATTATAGAGATCTGTTTATAATGGCCACCCACATCAGAGTACTATTTAGCTTGATAAGACGTTTTTAAACTATGTGACTGCGTGATTGTGACATACTAACATTTTAAAAGAAGAAAGAAGGCATTTGTATTAATAATTATATAACTTAATATGAAAATTTTAATGGATTAGATTTAAATCTGTTTTCCATTTAGTGTTGCCAAAAACTGATTAGGGGGGCAAAAATATCCCCCATAATTATTTAAAAATTCAACTCTAGCTCATTTTTCCGGAACTTGGTTAAGTAAATGTGATTAAAAGTTATAAAAAAATCTGAAAATAATAAGAGTACATCACATAACTTTTTTTTATTGCTTAAGCAATATAAAGTAATGTGATGTATTTTCACAAAATATTATTTGTCCCGACATATTTTTCTTTATAATAGTACACTAGCACCTAAGAGGCAAATAATATTACTACCAATTTTTCTCTTCCCCATTGCCCTAAGGGCAATATTTATAAATTTTCTTAGGAATTCTTAAATTCACAAATTGTTGGCACTACACTATTTTAAGGATAAAAATAATTAATACATCTTAAAGCTTACTTAATTTATTAGAAGTACTTAATCAAAATCGTTAGACTGGTTTATGAGAAAATCACAAAAAACCTAAAATTATACAAGAGTAAAGTGGGCTTTACTATTAGAGTTATCAATCAATACTGACAATGTCACGGGGAGGAGGGGGGAATATATTTTTGTCACTCAGGAATGGAAGCGAACTGGAACTTCAAGTAAGGTCTCTACCTCTGCTGGAAGAGGTCTATTATTAATTTAATTAAATATCTTTTGACTTATTTAGGATCTTTTCTAAATTCGACTATTATTTATTAGTAGATGGTTGGGAAAATTATCCTCTCGGCTTAGTTCGATCTATTAAATTTTCGCATTTTAAAAGAATTTAATTTTTTCAAACCCTCTCCGGTTATGAGCCAAGATAAAACCTTTATCCATTTATTAGTTGAATAAAATCACATACCTATAATTTTTTCCCTAAATATTTGTTTTAATTGTATAATGCAGATTTTTTAGATAATCTTTTTTTTCCTTTCGCGTCATTGGCCATTTAATAAACGTTAATATTCGCAATAATATTCGTTAGCTTCCAAGATAGGACAATGATAATAAAATTACTATTATTAAAATAGAGAAAATTTTTCCTTCTTTACTCCCATGTAAGCGAAATAATTATCTTAAATAACAAATTGCGACTAATTAAAAAAAATGCCGAACTTTTTTTTGAAATTTCCGCATGATGTTCGCTCTTGGCCTGGGCTATGAAAACTTTATTTTTAGATTTATTCATAAGGACCGATTTTTTTAAAATAAATTCTTCATACCTTTACTAAATTTTATGGGTTTATGGCTCAAGAAATTTCAAAATAGTACTATTGTTTTTGATTATGTATATTCACAACTTGAGAGTGCGTGTATTTTGTATACTGACCTAGAGGAATAATAATAATCATTTATATGTGAACTATATTTTTTAAAAACATTGAATATTCTCTTAATGGACTTTTTATTTACAAAACTAAATATAATCCATTTAAGATTGAAGAATATTTCTTAATAATATTTAACTTAATTGAATTGAATTTTAATGACTTTTTACCTTCATGATTAATATTTTTAATCTTAATAGAATTTAATTTTTACTTTATTTTTAAAAAAATTTCAAGGTCTCTCACTTTTATTTCTCACTCTCTCTCTCTCTCAGGTTTTCTGACTTGTTTGTTATTGCAGCATTCAAGCTGCTCCTAATGGAAGAGAGACACAATGTATTGAATGAAAATGGATTTAGCTTTAGGCATCTCTCTCTTTCCAGCATCAGTTAGACAGATAGATACAGGAACGAATTCCAGGCTACACTTGACTTGCATGTAGTTACAATTGAATTTCTATTCTCTGTTAAAATAAATAATATAATAGCTTTTCAATGAAGAAATTTAATTTAAATGATTTGTCAAATTAAAATAAATTCCTTTCAACTGAGGTCTTTTATTTTCCTTTTTTTTCCAGGAATGACGTCACTCTGCTAGCAAATGGTGGTTCATTGCAGCGATAATGCTGCTGCCTCCCATCATATTTATAATCCTTTCGTCAGTTTTCGGTGAGTTATTTCAAAAATATTTGTCGCTTACTAACTTGTCTAAAGGTTGGCAGATTTATAGGCTAAAATATTATGGAATTCTAATTTATAAAATTCCTCTTTTGAATTAATTCTTCCTCTTTGTCATCATCTGTCATATGAATTTTTAATCAAATAAATCCGAAAAACCTTATTGATTAGAAGAGGAAAATACGTACATCAAAAAATTAAACTTAAAGGAATAATATAAAATTTATCGGTTGAAAGAGGAAATTTCTAATAGTATTAACTAATTTATAAATAAAAATATTAACAATCCAACCAGAGACAAAATTTAGAATATAAATTAGATCGTTTAGAATATTAAATAAAATAATATTTACCCTTCCAACTATTCGTAAACATCTTAGATTATCATTTTTCAGTCCCTTGGTCCAGAGATAAAGATCTCGCTTCTCGTAAAAAACGTCTACCGTTCGCTTTCCGGCCTAAGCGACAAAAATTTATATATTTTATTGGCTACTAATTAATATAAATAAATAAGTACGGCGTCTAAATGTCATCAGATGCCAAAAAAATACTTAAAGAAAAATTCTTTCAGAGTTAAAAATCTCGATTTCTCCTATTAGTTGATTTACCTCTATCGATCACATGCCTATATCTTGGTGACATCAGTTCTAAAATCACTAACTCGTCATTCTATTGCAATTGAAATAATGTAGGGGCTTACATTTTTTCATTGGTTCAATCCGGGACTAAGTACAAGGGGGGGAGTAAAAATTTTTTCAATTTCTAAAAATAAAAAAAATACAAATCATTTTTATTGTTTACAATTTTTCAACATCTGGGGCCATTTAGACATATCTTTATTTAAATTAATTGGTAGCTAATATAATTTAAATACATTGTATCGCTCAAGACGGGAACTGAATCATTGACCATTGGAACGTGAAGCGAAAACTCTACCTCTTGCTGCCATAGGGACAGCGTTACAAAAAAGAGTTGACAATAATAAAAACACTTTTTGCTAATTTGAACATACTGTTTTTTTTTTTTTTTTTTTTTTTTATTAATAATTAATAACAGAATGTATTTTTTTAAAGATGTCACAATTTTTCATTTTTTAAAAATTCTTAAGTATTATCCTCGATTTTTTTTTCATGAAAATACGAGAAAAAACTAAACTCGTAACATGACCTATTGTTAAATCCAGGACATTTTCCTGGAAATCCATTAATACGTAACAGAATAAATAGAATGATCGATTTAGGAGGATGGAAGGATGGAAAGCAGGAGCAACCAAAATGGCTGCTTAATGATTTGAGACGTTTCGGGTCGATTTTATAGTCCCATCATCAGTCATGGCTACATAAGATAAAATACACAGATTTAGAAGAGAAAACATAAACATATCATATACAAACAGATATTTCAACCGAAACTTTATATGCGGATTAAATAGATTGAAATTATAAATAAATGAAATTAATGAAAAGTTGAAAAAATAAATTGAGACTTAATGTTATCATTCTCACAAAATATAAGTCAATGAGAGCATTGCGTCATTGTTTATACATATTAGCAATACATCTTATATACATCGATTGTGCCCTTATAACTAACTCTTGGCATCTTACAATAAAATTGACCCGAATGTCTCAAATCATTAAGAGGCCAGAGGCTTTGGCTGCTCCTACTTTCCATCCTCCTAAATCAGAATAGATAGAATCCGGGAAGTAATCCTAAAATCCCTTTAGAAAAATTAATAAGAAACAAAATATGAAACAAGAGAATATTTTTTAATATCTTATACACCTAAACCTCTTTTTAAGTTATAGATACGATCTATAAATTTTGCATAAAAAGAATGACTTCTTATGTTAAGTAATTCGTGCAATTTAGAATTTTAATTGAAACGAGAATACAATTCTACAAAATTCTCAGAATTTTCTTGAATTACAGATTTTTTCCTAACTTAGACTTTAGGTTGGTCACGTAAAAATGAATAAAAATCGCACAAAAAATTATTTTTGATATTCCATTTCACATAACTCCAAATCGCGTAAAAAAATTCGCATAAATATCAATGAAAACCTGTAGATATATAATCATTAAAGAAATTCACAATAATAGACGTATCTAAATTTTATAGAGTAACTACCTTGTTAAAATAGGAAGCTTGTATGTCTTTTTTAAACACAAATTATAATTGTGGAATTAATTAAAAAGAGAAAACTCGCAAAACAGGCATGCAGATCCCTTCTTAAACAGCCCTCTCTTTTATTTAAAAAAAAAAAAATTGTATTATTTATTACTTCTATTATTTAGGATTTTTGTCATTTTTCTATCATTTTTATTTCAACTTATACATTTAGATTAAACTCTTGAGTGTCTCCATATTATATATTTAATGGTTTTATATTGTCAAAATATCTGCAGTATTCTGTGCTCTAAGACAAAAACCAAAGCTGGTTTTCTTCACAACTATTATATATATCAACATAATTAATATAAATAATAATTATCCTAGGTGATCATTCACAAGGAGTTGGACAACATTTCAGTTCCCCCACTCTTTTCTGAGAAACTCCCAGTCTATTTATTTATCAATTACTCATCTTCGGATCCTACACCTTTTCAATTTTCCATTTTCGTTTACGAAGAGATAAATTTTACTAAGGCATAATATATTATAAAGAAAGTGTTTTTTTTATTTTTCAATCACCAAGAGCTACAGACAACCTTAGCATAAATAATAATCTAATCATTTAGGCAAAATGAAAAAAAGTGATTTTCTTTTGTCTTTTACAAACATGTCAATCATTTTTTCGCTTTTTTTTATTAAAGCAGACTTTTATTGATATTAATTTTTTAAAGGAACCCATAGAAAAATGAAAACAAAAGAATAAAAAAGAATTGAAGAACAAATTGAGTATTTTCCTTAACTGTCCAGGTTAATAGATAATTTGATTTGAACTAAATTAAATGATAATATTGATTGACAGAACTCAAGATATGAAAGACAGACACCCTCAAATTGCCAATTCTTTTTTCAAATAATCTCTTTCGGATTAAAAAAAAATTGAATTATTATTAATGGATATAAAAGAATAATCTTTTTTGTCCAATCTTTTTTTATTTGAACTGTTTATAAAATTTATTTATATTCTTTCAACTTCACATCTAATAATTGTCACAAGAAGAATGGTGAAGTGGTTTGAAAAGGTGGAGAAAATATAATTTTTTTTATGAAAGAAAATGTCAAGAGGAACTAACTTATTTATTTCTTTGTATTGCTGAAGGTTATAGTTGAAATAATAAAATTAGAAAAGTTTAGAAAAATATAGAGAAAAAATAAACAACAACCACAATATACCTATATATTTTTGTAAGTCTTTTTCGGCATTTGGCGCTTAGACTCCATCCATTATTTGTAACCAATTTAACTTAAATAAATTTTATTACTTTGGACGAGTAGTGAACTACTGACCCTTAGAACCTGAAGTGAGATTTCTACCTTTGCCATATTTTATTTTTTCCATTTAAAATTTTTATTTTTACAACTTCCTTTGACTCCCTGGGATATAAATAAATTCAATCATGTCATAGGTATTATTATTATAATTGTTTGAATATTTTTGCTGAAAACTTTTATATTATCTTTTTATGCCACCAACCCGTGGCTGATAGGTTAAAGGTTTTGTCAATATAGATAACCTTAAAAACCATCGGATGTGGGTTCAGATGAAAATTAATTTAAATCAATTGATACCAATAAATATATGTGGATAATTGCACTGTAATATATATAAATTAATTTTCATCCGAACCCACAATCCCATGGTTTTTAAGGTTATCTATATTGACAAAACCTTTAACTAAAAAAAAAAAAAAAAAAAAAAAAAAAAAAGAAATTGAATAATAAAACAATTGAAGGGATGGAATTGATGAAATAAAAAAAAAATTACAATTGTATATGTTGGGAGATAAATATGAAA
>JAAAKE020090177.1:9407-20981 GCA_010014785.2 Anisolabis maritima | reverse complement strand
TTAGGAAGATTTGATTGTTTGTGCAGTCATGTTAGTAATATCAAAAACAATTTACCAAGGATTCCATCAACATCTTGTTGAGATCACGAAAAGCAGGTAACACTATTCAAACCTGTGAATTTTGGCTTTAAATAACTTATAAATAAAAAAACAGTGTATAATCTTGTTCTTACATGAATGGAAAAATAATTTGCACATTAATCGTATTTTCAAAAATATAATATAATCATTAGAAAAAGTGTTTTTCGATTTGTATATCAACTAGTTTTAAAAAAATTATTAATTTAATAGTTATTTGTGGGTATATTTTGCTGGCGGGCTAAGTGACTGTAAGGCTAATGTTATTAATTCAAGGATCACCAGCCTTCTTTGCATCAAACCACCCAACTTTCGATCACACTAGTAAAATGTACATCTCCAGTATTTATAAGATGATAAAAATTATTCCAAAGTAAAAAACTAAATCTAAGTTAAATAGTTTACGAGATCTATTCTTTTGAATTAGATATTGATATCTTAGTCCCCTTTAAAGAAGTAGCCTATAAGTGAAAAATTAAATGGTATCCTATTGATAATATGCCTGGATTACAAGTATCGTAATAAATATAATTATATATCGTTTAATGTTTTCATCAGATGCCAAAAAAACAATAAAAAATAAAAGTGAAAAATTAAAAATAACTTTTATAAGATCTGAAATGTATTGAGGACTGAGTTTTAGTGGTGTGTCGGATCTCCTATGGTTACTATTAAAAAAGTGTGACGCCGTAAAAGTCAGGCTCAAGACAGGTATGAATATTCAATTCTAATTCAAATGAATAGTCTTGAAAACCATTTAACTTAAAATTATAAATGATGAAACACAAAAACTACCGAATCCTCATCCAGAATGATGGACATCCACTTGCTCTCAGGATATTACTTTTAATACTATTTTTGCATGAATTTTAAATTAATATGAAATAATAAAAAATTACTCTTTTTCTCATCTATAACACAACCTATATAAATTGTCTGAAGGCAAAAGTTATTTATATGGAATTCCTTGAATTGTTTTGATTTAATGCAAAATTAAATTAAATTTCTTCCTCATAAAACTTACTTTATCCTTTTATTAAATAGTTAAATGAGTAAATTTCATGAAATAATAAAAACAAACAAATAAAAATTTATTTAAAAATATTTTAATATGATGTTTGGTCAATGTGACATATATTCAATCAGATACTGTGGCTGCATTTTATAAAAAAATTTGTTTTTACTGAGCCAAGATGTAGAGAGTTTTGGATTGAAAATATATGACATTTTTGCCAAACATCTATGATTAAATGAGAATTGTGTCATCCTAGTAACACCGAAAAATCTACAATAAACAAAACGAAAAGTAGATTTTATTTTGGTTGAGTCCTTTCTTTCTCTTTAATATTAACTACAGTTAAAAGTTAGTCTCAAGGAATGTATTGAATATCAAATTGTAAATGAATAGATCTCGAAAACCATTTAACTTAAAATTATAAATGCTGAGTTTGCATCTAATCTTTACTTTTGGTATTGATACATTCAGTATTTCATTTTCAAAGATATTAATTGATAAATACTCTATCTTTGGGAGATAAAAAATAAGATTTTAAATTTTATCATTTTATTTTGTGATAATGATATTTTTTTAAATAAATTTAAAAATTCATTGATAACAAAAAATAATAAATATTTAATCATATTTTCATTTTTGTGTCTCTTCGGCATCTGAGGCCATATAGACTTTTAAAAGATACCTGTATATATTATGATAGGTATTATCCAGGCATATTTATTTACATCTATTGGTATCCAATTGATTTAAATAAATTTTCTGCCTTGGATTCGACCCCACACCTCTTGGCACCGAATATTTAAGACCTAAACCCGATATGATTAATTTATTTTTTGAGTTTTTTCCTATCGATATATGAGAATTATCTTGTAGCAAGAAATTTTTTTCACATTTTAGTTCAAATGTTTTCGATGCAATATCCTATTATCTGCATATATGCCACTTCAATTTTACCTTTAAAGCAGATTTATGAGGAAAAATATATTGACCTATATCCAAAAATGTAATTTCAATTAATATTGTCATAAACCAAATCTATGTTCAATGGAGATTTCACTCTAATTCTTAACAACTCACTATGTAAACAAAGAAAATGATTATAATTTAAAAAAAAAAAAGGAATTTTATGATTTTCCAAAGCAAAAGAAAATATTTTCTTACAATATTCTTTCTCCTTTAGAAATAATTAAAATAAATTGAAATAACTGAGGCTTCTTATTTATTATACAACAGTGTTTTTCAGTTCCGCTGTTTAGGTTTTACTAAATAAATTCTATCTGCGTCACTGGAAATATTGATAAAGAATTTTATAAAATTAGTTATACTAAATTATATTAATTTCTGAAACAAAAGAATAAAAAGCAACTCTTATAACCATATAAAAAACAATTTATTTACCTCCCTCCTCCCTTTTTTTTTCCACCGAACAAAATCTTGCCCACGCTACGTTGTGTACTAATTTTTTTACAATTTCCTAGATTAACTTACTGGATTTACAATTCGATTCTTTCGGAAAAATATTTTTAAAATACATACAAGTAGTTAATATTTTTTGTAAATTTTAAACTTAAAATTTACCTTGAAAATATATAAAAAATGATAAGACTTTTAAAGTTGAAAGAGAAAAGAAATTCACAGAACTTAAATTTTTAAATGTTAAAATCTTGGAATTCCAAATTTAGGAGTTAGTACAAGATATGACGAAATGTTAATTGATATATATGAAAATATGTGATATGATCAGTTTTTATGTAAAGGTTAGAATGCCAAAGTCACCGAAAGACTGGAGAGTCTGGATTTGACCTCAAGGAAGGTTATAGTCTGTTTCCATAAGAAAAACTCACAAAATATTTAAAAAAATAATAATACACTTTAAGCCTTTTGCAATTTTTTTGGTTTCTAAAATATATTGCAAAAAGCTTAAAATACCGATACTAAAAATTAAGAATATAAAAAATTTTAAAATAATGATTTTATTTAATTTTACATGGTCTTATTTCGGTAGTTAAGAGTCAATACCCTTAACTTTCGACAGGAATCTTCTCCTTTTCAGACCAATCAAATGCACTAAAAAGTAAGAAATTTTTCTATATATTTTATAATGCCCCATATTTAGTTTAGTAAAGTTCCTGAAAAAATTTCAACTTTTATGGAATGTGATATTGTTTTTTTTTCTTCGCAAATTTTTAATTTAAATTTTAAAATATATATATATGTGGAAAAGTGTTTTCACAGGTTGGACCCCGTTGGTTGTTAAGATTGACTCGATGTTTCAGCTCTCCTTTTGGAGCCATTTTCAAGAGTGATGGGTTAGGAAGTGATGGTGGTTTGTTTTCGGGGTCGAAGTCTTGCTAGTCCCCATATTTGGTCGGTGTCTCAGAGGTTTTAATTCCCTGGTGGTTGAGGTGTTACCAGATGGGTAGTCAGATTGAGACCCCTAAATCAACCCACTAACCGACAGACATCATCAATCATCCACAACAACTTCCTAGAATATAAAGGCAAACACAAGCCTCGGAGATAGCCATAAACATTCCGACGGGGAGTAGACAGATTGAGACAGCAAAGTCAACCCAAACAGAATACCAACAACACACCCAACCAATTCAGCCCTAGATCTCGGAGGCAAACCTCTGAGACATCCACCGACCAAATTTGGGGACCAGAAAGATTGCAACCCTGAAAACAAACCATCACTTCCTACCACATCACTCTTGAAAATGGCTCCCAAAGAAGTCCAATGTTGAGTTAATCTCAACAACCAACGCGAACCAACCTGTTCCATATAAATATGAAACCTTAAATTTAAATTTATATATATAAATACTTTTAATTAGATAATAGGAATATTTACAAGAAATTTTAAGGAATATAGTATGTGAAATCTCTGTTAAGATTTTTCAAAGAAACTTTTCTAAATACCGGCTTTTAAGTTGGAGGAACCCTGTCCCTTGGTGGAGAACTAGAGGTCTAGTTTCTGGTACCAAAGGTCAGTGGTGGCTTCCCGTCCTGAGCAACAAAAATTTATTTAAATTATATTAGCTACCAATTAATTTTAATAAATAAGGGACGGAGTCTAAATGACCTCAGATGACGAAAAAAATTAAAAAAAAAAAAAAAAAATTGGGGAAAAAAATTTAATTTTTAGTGAATTTTATTAGTGATTAAATAAAATTGTTAAAAAAATTTTTATATGTAGAAAATAGGAAAAATAAAAATGTGAACATCTTACAATTCGATTCTTCGACCTTTTCTAAAAACCCAAAATATTCGGTGGTGATTTTAAAACCCAAAAAATTCGTTGAAGATTCCCTGAAAATAAAAAAATATATCAATTTTATCAGGAAGATGAATAATTTTTCTATTTTTTTTTTTTACTAATAAAAAAGAATTTATTTCATTAAGAGAAGTTATTACAGTTTAAACATTAAAAAAATATTGGTTAATGTAAATTAAAGATAATATTTGTTTTTAAACTCCATTAATTCAAAGTATTATAATTTGTAATATTCCTTAATGGGTAATTTATTATAAAAGTCGATTTAAGTTGGATCTTCTTTTTTTTATAATTATTTTAATTAGACATGAATTATTATTACAAATACATAGAGTAAAAAAATGTTATCATTTATACTACTCACAAGACTTGTTAATGTGCAAAAATGTATTTAAAAAAAATGTCGCAGCTCATTAAAAAAAAAAAAAATGAAATATGGGGGGAAAATAAAAAAATAATGAAAAAAGTTCTGTAGAGATTGAAATTGATCTACAGGAATGTAGCTGCTTTTCTATGGATTTAAAATGAGGTCAAACAAATAAATTTTTTTTAAATAATAAGCTTTTTTTACATCAAATAGACTACTGCAAAAATACAAGAGGAGGAAAAGATCCTGAGGAGTTTTTGGATGAAAATCAAAATCTGGAGGGAATTTTGTCCTAATCAATGAAATGATTCTTCAGGTATTTCATCATACCAAAGGTACGGAAACGTTTCACACCTAAAAAAAAAAAACAACGTATTAGATTTATAATTTTATATCAGTGTTCGATGAATTTATTTAATTGAAAATAATTACCAAAAACTTTTATGAGTTCGTCATCACAAATAGCGAATTGTTTGTTTTTGGGGTCGAAAAGGTTCCTCTCCTTAATGATCGCCCAGACTTTTTTAACGACTTCGTGACGAGGCATACTCTCTTGTCCCATAACAGCTGCAAGTTCAGGACTTAGTGTATAAGCTCGGGTATAACCGGATCCACCGCCAGCACCGCCCTTGCTCTTTTTACCGCCACCGCCACCGCCGCTACTTTTACGCGATTTTGCCCAATCCTCATCGCTATCTGAATCTGATCCCTTTTTCTTTTTACCACCGCCTTTCCCGCCACGTTTACCGCCGGCTTTGCCTTTTTTTGACGGGCTATACTCCTCATCACTGGCATCATCTTCAGATGCCTCCTCACTTTCACTATCAGATCCTTTTTTTGCTCGTTTAGCGGGTTTCTTGCCGCCGCCTCGCTTACGTTTCGATTTAGGCTCTTCGTCATCATCTTCCTCTTCTTCTTCCTCCTCCTCCTCGTCTTCTTCATCATCCTCCTCATCCTCTTTGCCTTTTCGTTTTTTAACTGCATTTTTATTACCTTTACCCTTCTTCTCTTGAAGGCACTCCATTACGAGGTCATCAACTTCTTTCTTTCTCTCTAATAAATCTACTTCTAATTTCTCTTCAATTTGTTGCCTGACTTTTTTGGCAGAGAGAGCGTTAAGATCGGCATCCTTGAGGATGGCTAAAAGATAAACATAAGAATTTAAAAATAATCTTAAAGAAATGGTGTAAGAAGGTATATATATATATATATAGATTCAGAAAACTATTTTATAAAAAAAAAGATACAATTTAACCCGAGATCCTTGCATTTTGTTAAACAGAAATTCAAAGATTTCGCGTTCGCTTCAGAACCTGACAATTTCAATTTCCTGTGTGGATTAAAAAATAAATAATTTTCCATGTCAAAAGCAGAAACTTTTCAAATCTTGTTCTGTATTAAATGTATAAAAACAAAGTTTAGGAAATCTTATAAATATAAAGAATGAGCGGGAAATTTTTAAAGGGGCACTCTTAATTTTTTAATAAATTTGAAATTGAAGGATTTTTCAATAATAAAATGAATATATCTATAAATTTGTGAATTTTTATGGATTCAATGCCCCTTCTTTGTGACATGCTTTATAATAAATATGTTACATGATGATGGTCGTAGATAAATTACCGAAACGTTTGTTTTTTTAATAAATTAATTAATAAAATTTAAAAAAATCACTTTTTTAAATATATTTTAAATTAAGATTATAAAAGAAAATATAATTATTAGAATTTTAATTATTTTTTTATATTGAAAAAATATCAATTTTATTTTATTTTTTTTAATAATTTTTTTTAATTTTTTATAATAAATAAAATTTTAAAAAATATAACGAATTTTTTTAGATTATTTAGATAAAAATTTATGATAAGTGATATAAAGAAAATATTTTTAAAATAATTTTCTATTAGTGAAGCCAAAGCGTCCTGCAGCCATTTACTCAATGCTTGGCAAAGACAAGCATCATATAAGAGTTGGGCTTTGATCAAGAGAGAAATGCATGATTTCACATATACAAGGCCTATTTTTAATTATTTCAAAATAAAATAGAATTTAAATTAATAAAAATTTTATAAATTTGAAATTATTGGCATGCACAAATACATAAATAATTCACTTTACCGGTTATTTCTTTACGGAGCTCTTCCTTTGAGATATCTGCCATTTTGCCAATAGACGACTGAATACAAACTACCAACTTTAGTTATACCAAGCCACACAACACTTGTACTGGAAGTTAAAAATTCACTCACTTCAATAATTTATAATTGAAAAAATATTTTATTATTTTTATAAATATTTAAATTATAAATACCTTAATTGATGAGCAAAGAGTTAAATGCAAACGAAAAAGAAAAATCGTCTTTATAGGAACGGTTTAAACTTTAAAAAAACAAAGTCAAATCAACTCCTTTAGTTTACATCAACGATCCCGATTACATTAAAAAATTTTAATTAAGTTATTACGTAAAACTAATTCTTGTAAAAATCCTATTTTATTTTTCAAAAGGGTTCCAAATAAATAAAATAATTAAATATGATAATATATATTTAAAAAAAAAATTTAATTTTAAAAATCTTATTTTTGACTATTTAAAAATTTAAATAAATAAAAATAGAAATTTTATATTATTTTAATGTTAAAAAATAATTACTGTAAATAAATGTTTAGTTTATGAATGTTTATTTAATTAAAAAATTTAAAAATGCTTTTGTTTGTTTTGCGGAAGATGTCTCTAGTGAGGCAAATAAAATGATTGTTTATGGTTAATCGTCAAGAGATGGCGGTGGTATAGCTGGCATTTTAAATAGTGCGTAATTTAACATGTATCTTAAATAAAAGTTTGGCATTAATCGTGGTTTATTTTAGTAATTAATAATACAAAAAAATGTTATTAATAATACATGCTATCATCATATATATTTAGTTTGACAAACATATACGTAATCTTTTATTTATAAAAACAATAATCGTGAAAGTCTAAATGATCTAATTTATAAAATGATAAGATTTTTTATTATTATTATTTAATTCAACAATAGCCCTCCACAACTAATTATTTATTATATCCTGAATGATAACCTACTCGTGGAATCAAATCCACCACTTTCATTTTTTTTCTATTTATTTCGACCTACCCCAGAGCATTGATTCGTAAACGTAATTCTGAAAGGTCGTTTTCCTCCAAAATAATATTTAGATTTTTAAATTTCAAAAGTGCTAACCAAAGACGATATGAAAGGGCTCATGGACCTTGTCAGGAGGGTTATAAATTATCGACGAGATTCCCCATCCCTTCTTCGCTAAGACTAAAGAGAACTCCCATGGCGAAAAAAAAAATTTTAAGTCGATATTTTAGTACAGTGAATTTTTCATTAAAATTTTATATTTATGATTTTTTAAAACTGCTAAAAATTAGTTCAAGCCATCTAAATTCATCACTGATTTAAACAGAGCTATTTAGACATCAGCAAGGATGGCTTCTCTTTGCATCTAATTTTAATTGATGTCTTTTACGTCTATCAAGTACTCTCGAGTTTATTCTATAACACCAGATCTCAAGGGCTGATTAGGGTAAGGGCTTATTGAATGGTAGAGTGGTACATTTCAGTGTGTACCAGGATGTGAGTGTAGTTTAGTCTCTCTTCCTTTCGCATCTAATCTAACTCTGTCTAGTAGAGGCTTCATTTCAACTTTCAGTTGGTGAAGGATCATAAAACTTTAAATGAAGCCCAAGAAGAACATTTTTATAAGTTTGTGAGTTTTTGGTTTGAAAACAGTGGCTCTCTATTCTTGGAGCGAATATTGAAGACTAATAACTATATCAAATGAAAAAGTTTCCGAAGCTATTTGAAATTTTTTTATATAAAAAAAGAAAACTCTAGGAAAAGTAGTGCCTGTGGTCTTTCCCTAAAGTTCACGCCCTTTTGATATGTACTAAGCGTCCAGAAAGAGAGAAAGCTATTGAATAGATCGTTTAAAAGAATGGTACTTTACTTATAGAACGATTAATAATAATTAATCAAGCGTGAAGAAACACCGGATTAGAGCAAGAAGTACATCCTTCAAGGTGGCATTATTTAAAACGTTATATTTCTCTATTAAATAAATTATAGGGCTAGGCATTGCCCTAGCTTTGACCTTAATACATCTCTCATCATCTTGAGAATTTATTACATGCTATTCGATATACTTGGAGTCTTTGGCCATCCCTACTATGGTCATAGAAAATAAAATATAATAAAAAATTAATTTAATTTTTTTAACTTTTTATTTAATAAACAAATTTGCATAATAAAAAAAATATAAACTTTTGTTATGAAATACCGTTTCTAAAATAATTACAATTAACAAAGGAACATAAATGCTTAATTGTCTATTATTTTTTCCCTTGATAGGACTATAAACATCGTGTTTATGAATATAAATAACATATCTAGTTTTATTTTCATTTGATATGAATAACTGCATCTTGGGTAATTAAAAAGTTATTAAAAATTTAAAAATAGAAAATTGCTTTTTTTCTTATTTTATAATACCTGAATAGAGAAATGAATAAAAATAGAATATCTTTTAATTATCAATCGGATGGACAAGCTGCAAAGACAGGGGGAACAGAATACAGAAATACCAATCTTAGCTCGGGTAACTCGTGATAGTCAACGTATTCCCTAGAATCTCTAGAAATAAATTAATTTTTTCAATGGTATTTGAAAGCCTATTTTCTAATTGTTTTTATACATTTAATAATTTTAATATCTGTGCTTTTACTAGTAGTAGTACTAGTAGGCCCTCAATTTTGGATTTTAAGTGTTCCATAAGAAAACCCATGGTAACAAAATATAAATTTTTTTTTATAAGTCTTTTAGGTATCTGAGGCCATTTAGACTTCGTTCTTATTTATTTAAATTAATTGGTAGTCAATATAATCTAAATAAATTTTGTCGGTCAGGACGGGAAGTCATCTCTGGCCTTTGATACGTGAGACAAAACTGTACCAAGGGACAGTGCTATAAATATTTTTTATTTCTATGTTTATTAATAAAGTGAATTTTATTGCCAATTTAATTAATTAAATTTAATTTGTTTTTAAATAATTTTAATAATTTATTTTTCTTCCCCCCCCCCCCCCTCCCCCGAACTGAGTGTATGTTGGATCAAGCGACTCCCGGGAGTCGAACTTGGGATCTTTCCGGGACATCGGTATGCTTCTTTTGCTTAAATATTTTTCTATTTGGTCTAACTTTTACATTAGATCTGTATATATTGGGGTGAGAGTTTTTTACTGGAGAGGACCGAGCGTCCCCTCGTTTGGTGCAAAGAAAGCACACCGATTTCACGGATAGGAGGGAGATCCCGGGTTCGACTCCCGGGGCCCAAGGATCGCTTGATCCGCCAGCAAAATATACATTCACAAAAAATTATTTTATTTAAAATAAATAAATCAGGACAGAGTCTAAAAGGCTTCAAAAGAAAAAAAAGATTTAAAAAAATTGCCAATTTAAATAAATTTTTCATTATATTGTTTAATTAAAATGAAAAATCTCTAAAAATGAAAGGTATAATAAATTGTAAACCTATTACCCAGGGCACCCGACGAAAAAAATTTTTGTGTCAGCACATTACACATTTTCTTTACCTTAAGAGAAAGTTGTGTGATGTGCGGCCGTTAAACAGATTTTTTATTTTATACATGTTTTTGTATAAATAGTAATACTAATATGATATGATAATAATGTAAAATTGTATTCATAAATTTAAGATTATGGCATGACTGTCAAAATCTCAAGTATATTTAAAAAAAAAGTTATGTAAATAATAGTATTTATGTTAATTTAATTTTTTTAAATTAAATATCCTTTCTTAAAAAGATAAATTTTTATAATAGATCAATTGTTCTCGGAATTCCATACATTCAGAAAATAGGCCATGAACATGTCTTTCTCCTTTTATAATAAAAAAAATGGAGCAGCTTTTCTCTTGGAGCAGAGATAGATCACTCCTAGTCTAGTGGTCAGAGGTTCGATTACCGTCAAAAGCGATAAAAATTATTTAAATTATATTAACTTTCTTTTAATAAATTTAATTTAAAAAATTCGTACGGATTCTAATTTTTTAGTTCTCAAGAAGAATTTTAATAATTTCTAAATTTAATTAATTTTATTTTAATTTAATTTTTCCCTTTAGATATAAAATTCAGAGCTTAATTGCCTTGGGATTGATCGTGAATATGAATTGGGTCGTCTTTTTTATCTCATCTTTGTCAACCACCCGGTAATTTAAACATCGATTTTATTTTATATTTCATATCTTCCATTTATACTTTTTAAGGTCAGAAATTTAAATATTTATTTGATTTGCTCTGAATTTTTTCAATAATATAATTATCTAAAATAAATAAAAGTATTATAAAGTCGTATTCAACAGGTTGTCTTGTCAAGTTTATTCTCACCAGATTTTTAAAATTTTATTCCTTTTAATCACATCAAATTCGTTTTAAATTTTAATTAAATATTCAAACTATTAATATTTATTAAGTATTTCATTTGATGACTTCATTCATTCATCTTCAACTTAGTCAAAATTTTTCGATAACTTTATTTATTTAAATGCTCTAATTATTAAAATTTGTTTCTGAATTTCCGTATTGTGAAAATTCCTCCTTTAGGAATCTTTTATATAATTTTAGTGGTTTTTTGTTTTTATTTTCAAAATTTCTCAAAAAAAAAAAAAAAAAAAAAAAAAAAAAAAAAAAAAAAAAAAAAAGTCAAAAAAACCCCTTTTAAGAAATTTTTTTTTTACCTATTTTCTCCTAAAACAAATTTAAATCCTTCTATTTT
>JAAAKE020090166.1:0-12514 GCA_010014785.2 Anisolabis maritima | reverse complement strand
GATTGAAAGTTGGCTGATTATATGGGAACTGCGTTTCTATCTTTTGTTAAACCGTCCCATGACCATTGTTGAAAATATACATCGCATTAATGATGTATATGATTGTTGGATGCTTATGACCTTTGTCTTTTCTAACAAAAAAATCTGTTTTTTATTTTTTTTAAAAAAAAAAGAAATGTTTATCACTGACAATTTTAAAGACAATTCTCGGCCTTTGGGGGAAATTAGAATGTCAATATGATCTGCTTTTCAAATATGAAATAAAAATTATATTAATATATATTTTAACTTCTTGTTATGGTCTCAGATGTCGAAAAGACTAAAAAAAAACTTCTTGCTTACTTCCCCTCCCAGTAGCCGAGAGGTTGAAAATATTGACATTGTTAATATTGATAACTTTAAAAGCCAAGATATATGGGTTCGGATCCCAGGCAGTCCTATGAAAATTTATTTATATCATTTGGATTCCAATTGGTATAAATTAATATGTCTAAATAATGTATTATATCGTAATCAGTTTATACATGGATTGTTTAATGTTTATATGACTTCAGATGCCGAAAAGACAAAAAAAACTTCTTGCTTATTCTTTAAAATTTCATCGTTTTTCTGCATCATAGGTAAATAATCTCATATTCTTAAGTATTTAATAATTCTAATTATTATCATAATTAATATTCCTGGGTTGATTATAGAGAGAAAGAGAAATACGGTTTGACCTTAAATTGAACTTTAGGCTCCTGGATTTCATCCAGAATAATGGTGGAGATTTGCAATTACAAATCCATTCAAAGGGAAATAAGAGATTTTATCTAAAGAGTTCTAATCTCACCTATGGTGAATCTATATATAATGTTAATTAGAAAATTAAACTTGATATTCGGTTCAAAAAAAAAAAAAAAAAAAAAAAAAGGAATTAAAAGAGTAGTTAAGATTAAAAATTAAGATAATTTATTTTTCACTTTCAAAAACAGAGCAATAAGGTAAGGAGTGAGAGAAAGACAAGTTAGATTATTATAAAAAAGTTTACCTCTCAATTTTTTGACATTTTCTCTTTTCGGGACTCTAAAATTTAATTGTAATGTAATTATAAAAATTTAATAAAGAAAGCCAAATGCGTGCATGCATGTAAATATTATTAACAAGAAACAAAATATTAGAAAATAAATGAATTAAATAACAAATGTTTAATTTCCCTCCTCTTTCAGTGATTTTCTTTTAAGCAAAGGTGAATTGAATAAGTTATAAAAAAAATCAATTTATCGAACAAGAACAAAGACTAAATTCTGTCGATTCAAGATTAATTTTTCCTTTTTGGCTTATAATAATTTTATGCAGTCGTTGTGATAATTTTGGATAAAAATATAAGACAAAAAATTATAATATAATTTTTATTTCCTTTAAATATTTATTCCAACTGAAATACCCCTCTAGTCAAAAAAAATGGTCTGTGTAACAAAATATTTTAAAACCCTATATTGTCTGATTACCAGATGGCTAACAGTTAGAAATAAATATATAATCGAAAAGATCCATTAAACCTTTTTTTTCCGTCCGATAATCTTAAAGTTGCAAACAATTATATATTTTGCCTCTCTTTTATATTAAATAATAAAACATTTTCTCCATCTTTTTCTCCATAATAGAAAGTTCATCACTTAACTTGAAATTCGTTAATTAATATCTAAAATGGAATATTTTTTTATTAGGCTTCTCTTTATTAAAACATTGATAGGATTATCTGTACTCTGTTAAGTTAATATTGCCTGGGTGAGAACTGGCTATAAAAGGCTCACCAAGGGAATATTAATTATATATCCTCTGATCTACCATCGCCTCTCATCTCCCATCCCTTCTATCTTCCCTTTCAAATTTTATATTCAATTTTCCATTTTCATCCAGGTGAGGTGTTTTGTACGATAATCAATATCTATTTATTATCAATAGGTTAGCTTAACAATACCTGTTCACTTTTCAAGATTAATAATAATCGACTTACTGGCGGCCCTGGCCCTGGTGAAAAGTAACAGTCATCAAGATCAATGAAATCAAGCAAGGCCAAATACCACTGAACCTTGGATGGGTGAGCCCAAGGAACAATGGTGGCAATAGGCCGGGGAGCCATCGATAATTGAATATTTAACAATATAATATGTTTATCTGGAAAGTCTAATGGTCATCGTAGCCGAAAAGACTATAAATAATAATATTCGAATACTTTTATATTAAACTCAAGAGAGAATGTCTTTTTTAAAAAAAGAAAAATATTCTAGACATTTTTAATTATTGGAATCTAAAAAATATATTTTAAATTTTTATACAATTGTTAAACTGAAATTTTTCGACGAGAGGATTATCCTAAAATAAGCTTTCGATACTCCAAACTATGATGATGACAAACCTACAATGAAAAGCGAATACAATAACGCCTTTTTTTTTTTTCTCTTTTGTGAAGAGAATATATAAAATTGATTAAAATTTATTAATTAAACAATTTGTGATTTTTAATTAAATAATAATAATAATGTAAAATAAAAATTTTCATTTAATACAAATAAAGGCTTGTTATTATTATTAAAATGGCACAGCTGACGCTAAATAAAAAGTGAAATAAATGCGAATAAATTAAAGTTGGGGACAGAGAGAGAGAAATAGAGCGAATTCAATTTTATGATTATTATAAACATTATATAGGAATAGGTAAATAAGATTTAGTTTTTAATAATTAAAATTTAATTATAGTTAAAATTTCTGCTCTTTAAATTTATATTATTATTTTTACGAAACATAAAGTAAGGGGAAAGATTTGAGGCCACCAGGTAAAAAATGGAATGGTGATTTTTTAAAATTTTTTGTTTCCCCTCCCCTACTCCAGAAAATAATAATATTAAGTGAATAAATATTTTTCATAATCTAAATAAAACTGTCTTATAAAATAGATATAGGACGTAAAATAAATTTTACTATTTTTAATCTTCTTTCCTCACCATAGAGAAAAAAAATTAGAAGCTGGAAATAATTTTTGGAATTTTCTTTCCCTTATCTTTTTCTTAACATTGAATAAAAATTCTAAATTTTTTCTATAGTACTAAACCCTAATCTCTAATCTCATATTTATTATTATACGAATAAGAAGTATTAAATTATAAAAAAAAATTATTTTTATCTTCAAGAATAAAAAAATGTCGGATCGACTTTGAAATTTTCAATAGAATAAAGATATTAAATTTGCAGACATATGATGATTTTTATGCAACTTTTTATGGAAAATTTTTTTATTTTAAGAAAATTTAGTTATTTTAGCTCATTTTCTTTTGAGAGCTATATAAATTTATTGAGAGCTATGTAAATTTAAGAATTATATGTGTTTTTAAATCTAGACATTTACTGTTTCTCTTATAATAATCTGTCTAATTAATAATTTTATTATATTTATTATCTTACATTCCAACGTATAAGTCAGCATTAAAAAAAGAACTAAATTTTTTAGGTCGACTTATATATATCGGGTCCAAAAAATTTACTACTTACTCTGTTAATTTTATTAAAATAATAGTATTCAAAAAATCTTTTTAATTTACTGTCATAATTTGTAATTTTCAAGAAATTTTTTGATTATGAATATACTATAAAAACTCAAATAAATTTGAAAAATTCTAATATTAATTTATACTTCAGGTCGTCTTTTAGACCAAAATATACGATCGGCATATAATTTAATAATTTAATTTATTATTATTTGCCTATTATTTTTAATTTATAAATATACATTTAATTAATATTTATTAACTCAAATTTCCGAAAAAATTGAGTCCATTCAGGAACCGAATCCAGGTCTCCTCTGATTTCTGGGCCGACCTGCATATACCATTAAACTACTCACAGATGTGAGTTCTAATGTTCGAAAGCAGGAGACTAAGGCTCGATTACCAGCTGGACCCATTTTTTCTGAAATAAATGTTATTAAACATTAGGTATAATATATGTTTATAAAACATTACATTAGACTAATATTTAATAAATAAACTTATAATTTAAATTAATATTATTTTATTACTTATAATTCGTTTATTAGGATTCAGATTTTACAATATTAAAGAAAAAACTTTCTTAGCTTGATTCTTTTTTTTTTTTAATTGTTATTCCCAAAACCTTAAGATTCATTCATTGGTGAAGTTTTACATTTTCATTCATAATAAAGTATCTTTCATGTATATTTCATAATTATAGATTCGGAGAAATTATGTAATATTATATAAATTACATTTAAACTGCTGAGTACGTGAATAGTGACCATAACTTTCCTGAGTTAAGATCCCCATTTTTTAACTTCCAGTCTTACTGCCGTCATAACATATATATTTACGATGGCATTAAGTATTTTTTTAAATAAATGGATAAACAATTGATATATAAGCATTTATGTTGTTCTGGATGCCATGTCTTTCCCCATATCAACCCTAACCTCTCTACCAGCAGGCTAAGTCAATAGATTAGATTTAGATTCGAAAAAAAGGAAAATAATTAAATGATTATTATTATAATATCTTTATTATTTAAATATTTCTTTTGGATTTTTTTTAACACTTACTAAACTAATATAAATAAACGTTGTCGTCATACACGAGAGATGAAATATGTTTGTTTATTTTTAGGAATAAATCAAAAATAATCCCCTGTGATGATTAATATTTAGTTGGTTGTTTAGTCCTTCATAACAATGTCTAAAATTTTTTTAAATTAGTTGTCTTTTTTTAATGAAATCAGAGTGAGATTGAGAGAATGATTGGAATAATTAGTCTGAGAAAGTAAACCTGTTGTCAAAATCCACCAGAGAAATAAAATTAAATATATTGGTAATGATGGGATTTGTAACATGAATCAGAACGGCTACAGTACAGCTATGTACAGCCCTCTATATTTTCTAATATATATATTTCAAATTTTTACCATATCTGAACCGTGCAGAGCGAAATAGAAAAATAAACCACATAGGAAAAAAATTTTTTATGTGTTAAAATAGTACCACCACCTCTTAACTAATTTAAAATTTAAAATTTCTTACATCATTCATAAATCTTTTTTCTGGATAAAATGTAAAAAATAAAAAAAAAGACTCTGAGATAGTGCGAGAATTAGGGAATTTGAATGTTTATTTATTTATTTATTTATTTGTTCAAAGAAATTAAATGCCAAGTGTATGAAATAAATGTGGAGATGGGTGAACCCAAGCGGATGCAATAAAGGTGAGTAAAGCATTGCCTTTGCATTTGTTTAACGTTTCGAAACGGTGGAATACAAATAGGCTTTCTTTCTCTTCCTAACAAATGTACAGAGAACACGAAGAATTCTTGTTTGTCAACATTGGAAATAACACAAACGCAAATAACAAGCGATTAGGGATTTTTTTTAAGGGTTTAAAGATATAAAAGAAAGATAATGTCAAAGATTTAGTAAAGTACTTTTAAGTATGTTATCTTTTGACTGGTGCGCACAAAAGCATCTTTTGAATCTTTTAAAATGTAACATTTTATAATAATAATATTGTTGGTTAACAATTAGTTGCCATATTGTCTTTTTTTTGTTTCACCAAATATTTTCTAACTTGTGTAATTTTTTCTCCTCCTTTTTTAGCTATTGCCTCCCTTTTCTTATTTAATCCAACTTCAACAACCTTGGGCTTTTGATTACGGAGGAAAAATGCGTTAAAATTATTCCCAATTATAGAGAGTATCTAATTCTAATGTCAAGGTGACAAAACCTTTATTTATATTACCCTCTTTATTTACACTTATGATTGATTACAAGAGATACTCATTTTAGATGAAACCAATTTTAATAATTTTTATTATTAAGAGCACTTGACTTGCTATTACAGTAAAATGCTTTTAGACTTTTTTTTATTTATTACAAATATATTTTGAAAGAATTTAATTTTTTATATTGATTTTATACGTTTAATAATTGTTAATGTTATTGCGTAATAAATAAAAATGAATTTCAACAGGTTTTTAAAAATGTTTTATGTAAATCCAAATAAAAAGAAAATTATGTGTCACTTTATGAGGGTTTTATAGTCAGTTTCCTACCAAGCAAAAAAATAAGTTTTTGATTTTAGTGAGAACATTAAAATAAAATTTTTTATTTTTCATTGAAAATAACATATTTAAACTCTCAAAAAAATAAGGATGATATTATGAAGAAATGTTATATTTTCAATTTATTAAAATAGTAAACAAATAATAATTGGTAAAATTCAGAAATTTGTACATATTTAATATTTATTGATATATAACTTAGTATTTTTATTCAATTATTATGAAAACATTTTTCGATTAATTCTGGATTATTTAATTATCCAACCCATCAAAAAAATTAAAAAAAATTATTCGATTTAAATTTAGAGACATTAAATTTTTTTTATTTGAAATTTTGCATCTGCTTTAAGGCATTTATGATGAATGCCACATATTTTTAACATTTTTTATTTCAATTTACAATAACTCAACTAAAAAATATAAATTCCAAAAATAAATAATATATTTTTTTTAAATAAAAAAAGTCATAAATTAAAACATCTTTCATTCTTGCAATTGCATATATTTTAGTTTGTTTTCACGATAAAATAACTTGAAACTGAAATAAATATTAAAAAAAAAAATTTAATATCTACAAACCTAGTAATGTGACCGATAAATTTTGTTTTATGGTCTGATGAGTAGCAATAAAATGGTTATGAATATATAATACATTTTCATTTTTTTTTAAATCAATATATTATATATATCAAAATTATTGAGGAGTACGATTCCATTAAATGACAAATACTTTTAAGATCATCCTATTATTATATATAATTCAAAATCAAAGTGGAACAATAGTACCACATACATGCTAGAATATGAATAGGATATAATAACTAAGGATTGTTTTGTATTAATTAATTTATTATTTTCCTCTTTATTTAAATAACTAGCTAGAGGAGATTTGATTTTAAACTACTTATGTTGGCCTAATGAAAATCAAGACATCGACTTTTTCATTTAATAAAGGATGCGGCTCTTTACATGATTAAAGTAGGAAAATATTTAGGCCCTTTCCATCTGATCATTGATCTACCTATTAATAACATGTTTAGCCTTCACTGAATGGCAGAAGAAATTAGAAATCAATTTCCAAATATAAATGTTCTCAATAGAAAGAGTTTTTATGAGTGGTTATATTTTTCTCTTTCGTTCCGCCCGGTTCAGAAATGGTAAAAATTTGAAATTTTATTAGAAGATAAAGAGGGCTGTTCAGAGCTGTATCACCGTTCTGTAAGGCGATTCATGTTTCAAATCCAATAATTACCAAAATATTTAATGTTAGTTAGATAACTAAATGAAAGTGGTACGGTACGGCAGGAAAGGGGTGAAGCCTGTGTCTCCAGATACATAAACAAGAATCCATATAGGGGGAAACGAAAAAGGAAAACCGGGGAAACGAAGAGATTTATTTTATTTCCATCGAGGGTTTTGACAACTTGTTGCTTACTTCCTCAGTCAAATTATTCCAATCATTCTCTCAATATCACTCTTATTTCATTAAAAAAAGAAAACTAATTTAAAAATTTTCTAAAGCAATTTGTATTTAAGAACCAACTAAATATCAATCAAACTCTAAATTATCAGTGGGGATTATTTTTAATTTATCCCTGGAAATAAACATTTTATGTTGTTTTGTACATAAAGGCTAATTTGGTTTTAAAAAAGTGAAAAAAATTGTAAATAGTTTTTCAGACTTGGTTTGAGATGATTAAATTCTTAGTAAATCCTCTGGCAATTGACTAGGGATCAAAAGTTGATAGTTATATGCCAGATGTCAGTTATAGTATATAAGAATTAAGAATTTAAGTTTTTCCATTAAAATTAAATTTTTTTTAGTCTTTTCGGAATCTGAGACCATTAAGACTTGAAACAATGTACAATATATTTATTAGGATATATGTAATCCAGGCATATTTATTTATACCGATTGTTATCCAAATGATATAAATAAATTTTCATTGGACTGCCTGGGATTCGAACCCGCACCCATTGACTTTTAAGGTTATCAATATTGACAATACCAGTATCTTTAACCTCTCGGCCACGGGGAGAAGAGAAATTTGATTTTAGATAATTTAAATATTAATTAATTAGTTAATTACAGGGCTAATTATCGAATTGCTTTGAGTTTTTTTTTTTAAGTCTTTTCAGCATCTGGGGCCATATAGACTCGAAACAATACATAATATATTCAGTACGATACTTGTTATCCAGACAAATTTATTTACACCAATTGGTATACAAATGATTTAAATAAATATTCCTCGGACTCCCTGGGATCCGAACCCACCCCCCTTTGCTTTTAAGGTTATGTCAATAATGACAATGTCAGTATCTTTAACCTCTTGGCTGCAGGGGGGCTTTGAGTTTGTTAGATTAGATTAATTAGATAATTAAAAAACTTCATTATTATATTAAGAAAATTTAGTTCTATTTAAAATAATTATTAAATTTGGATTTCCAAATTTATATATTTTTATTAAAATTTTTTTTTTATTTATTAACTAAAATGTTGTTTGTAAATATTCATTAAATCAAAAGCTTTAGAGATTGAGAGCTGCTTTTGTATTATAAATTCCCTCGCGAAAAAAAGTTTGTTTTTATTTTAGATTTTTTTTTTAAACAGAATCTTTTTATTTTCGTAATTTCAGATCAATCAATGTCGAGTTTTATTTCCAAGTGATGGTACTCCCATTAAATGAACAATTTTAAACATTTATTAATTTAAATCAGCGTTTTTTGCGTTTTATTGCTTATGGGGGGTTTTTTTTTTTTTTTTAATGAGAATTACTAATTCTCTGACTGTTAAAAATCCGGGACGAAATTAGATTAGTGAGAATGGAAATTCATTGACATAATCTTATCATTTAGCCCAGTAAATCTAAGGTTTGACTTGCAACTAACTAGTAAAAATCTAAATTTAGGATATATAATAAACACTTTTAAAATAATTTTTTCTGAACATTTCTCTACTTTTCCACTGGCTTGTGTAAATGAGTATTCAATATAGCAACCAAAGCGTGTGGGGTTTTCAATTATTTCTTCATAACTTACATAGTATTTAGCCCTATAGCCTTCAGAGGCATATCAAACTGTTTGTAATTAAATACTCCACAATTTGGATCTTTTTATAAAATTTTGATAAATTATCTTATTAATATTTTAAAAAAATTGGATGAGGAATTTTCAAAAATATCTTATTTTAATAGGTATCACATATCCATAAGCTAGCTTTCTACTAATTAGTTGGTAAATTATTCCCTCTCTCTCATCAGTGATGTGTGTCAGTGTCTGACATATTAAGTTACTTTATAAGGTAACTAACTTTAATGGAATCATATTGGGTTGGGTTCTGGTTCCTCCCCTAGGAGGTTGGATAAATTTTTGTTATTGGGTGAATTTGAATCCTAGTTGCCTTCTCCTCAGGATGCATGCTCAATTGTTATAATAATTTCTAGGAAGATTAAAAAAATGCGCATTCTCAGTCCGCTCCAGAGGAATTCTGAATCATTAATAGAATATATATTAGTGTGTTGATCATTTGGGCTGGCCACCTTCAATTAAGTAAACATGAAGGATTTTCTCCCACCCATGGTAGTAAGAGGGACAGCCTAATAGGAAGGGGCAAAGACTGACATAAAGAGGAGAATAAATGCCAAACAGCTCAGTGGTGGTCGTCACCCACATTCTCCCAAATCTGAGTCCAGAGTAAATATGTAAATTTTTTTATTAAATTTAAGTATTTTTTTTAATGGAGATCAGAAGTGTTTTTTTTTTGAAAGATCATTATTACAAAAATTATTAAATGAAATTTTGCATCGGGTCCCCTACTGGTCAATTTTTCGTTTGTCTATATTAATCAATTATCAATATTATAACAAATTAAATTAAATTAATTAAATTGTCAATTAAATCTCATTAATTATCAAATATAGGAAATATATACTATATACCCCAACCCCCGTAACCGAGAGGTTAAAAATACTGACATTGTCAATATTGATAATCCTAAAAGCAAGGGTTGTGGGTTCGGATCCCAGGCAGTCCTATGAAAATTTATTTAAATCAATTGGATACCAATCGATTTAAATAAATATGCCCGGATTACATGTATCGCAATAAATATATTGAATATTGTTTCAAGTCTTGATCTCAGATGCCGAAAAGACTAAAACAAAAAAAAAAAAATTAAAAAATATTTATAATTTGTTATCACGACAACGAGTTGTCCTATCTTTTCTATGGAATTCTTAAAATCCTAAATTGAGAGCCCCACTATTTTGAAGTGGAATATATCCTAAAGATAATCTAATTTATTATATTTACAGCCAATTTAATCAAAATCGTTTGAATAGTTTAAGAGAAAATTACAGAAAACCTATAAACGTAAAAGAAAAAGCATCCCCAAACAATTTTGAAAGGAATAATAGGGTTAATATATAATTAGAAATCATCCAATTATTTTATGAATTTTAATCAAAATCGTTGCGTTGAGCGAATTTTGAGGAGAAAAAAAACTAAAAAATACATCAGTAAAGCACTAGTACACTTTTCCGATTATATTGAATAACTGCGATGTGGGTACCTACCTTAAATATAAAATTCCTCCTCAATCGTTTTTTCATTTTTGAGATATCTTGTTTTCGGACAGATATTCAGACAGATAATTTTGCAAGATCTATTTTTTTAGACCCAGGAGATCTCAAAACTTGTTTTTCTGTTGAAGTCTCGACATTGCGATCGCAATACTTTCTCACTATATATTTCACATATAGTTAAGAGGAAATAAAAATGATAAAAAATTAATTATTTTAAATACTCTTCTATATTAAAACATTATAGATAGATCGTAACACTTTTTTAATACCTACTATATACTCTTAATATTCTTTTGCTTTCAATATTTTATAAGTAAATTTTTTATTTTCCATTTTCAATAAATCCATAAATCAAAGGTCAAGTTATTTAAAAACTGTTAAAAAAAATATTTAAGGTATTGATAGTTCTTAAATTCTGTAATTTATTTTTGAATAATCAATTTTAGAATTATTAACATATAATTTAATAGTTTAGAAAAAATATCACTAAAAAGATTTTTTGTAACAAAAACCATGAAATATATTTAAATTTAAATACTTTTTTATACGTTAAATAATTAAATATATTAATTTTTTAATTCATTCCTAAAGATCTTGTACATTGTTAAAAATTTTTATTTGATATAATATATTTTATAGAATATGTTAATGAGGAGGCCACCTATCCCGAGGTTGGCAGTGCTTGGCCTTGCTTAACTAGAACGGTCTCGGTGGCTGTTAGTCTTCTCTCCGGCCAGGCCCGCCGGCATTATTTTTTTTAAGTTCATCTTTTAACGAATTGTGAATATTTTTTGTGAATGTATCAATATTATTATTGAAGATGGATTACAATGAGAAACCAAATTATTGTATTTTATAAAAAATCAATCAACCCAATTAATAGCGGAGAGAGAAATTCATTTTGTTCCTAAAATAATTATTTAAACTCGAGCTGATTTGAGGCAAAAGTCCTCGGTGGATAGGTCCATCAAACACAAATTTTTAAATTACACTACATAATACGAATTAACAAAGAATAAAACAGCTCTATATTGTTTAATCAATTGTTCTTGGAATTTTACTAATTTAATTTCACAAATGTTAAGAATTAATGAAATTAATTCTTTTCTTTTTTAATTTACTTATTTACTCTCTAACCAGCAACTCTATGATGTTTTGATTATAAGTTAAAAAATTAATTAAAACAAAAATTTTAATGTAGTTCTTTTAATGGAATATATTCTCTACTAGAACTCCTGATAAATATTATTATTTTCCATTCCAGCCCCTTTCTCTCGATTAAAATTTGTTACTCAACTTATTACTTTCATACCTAACATCACTTGCGAAATTTTTAAGATTAAGGCGAAGATTATAAAAATGTAATTACTATCAATTTGATCTAAAAAAAATCTCAAGAATATTAAAAGTACAAATTCTTTTTTTTCCAATTTTTTTTTACTAACGTATAAGGTTTGAGTTTTCCAATCAAGTTTGACAGCATCAAACACAAATAAATGTGTGTGTGTGTTTTTTGATTAGACTCACATAAATTGACTTGACTCTTCCTTTTAAATCATACATTTTTCTTTGAAAAGAAAATTCCCTTTAATTCTGACAAATTATTTAAATATTGACTATCCTTTGTGCAAGGAAGGCCATCATAAAGAATCTTAAAAAAAAAAGAAAAAAATTTAAAAAAGTTTAAATTTTCTTTCCTTTTCTTCAAGTAAATCTACGTTTTTATTACAAATTTACTGAAAAGTCCGTTTTCATTGTTTCATCCATACAGTTGAGGGATTCGCTCTCTAGATATAAATCAAAAAACACTAAAAGTTCTGAAGAGAATCG
>JAAAKE020090155.1:0-20988 GCA_010014785.2 Anisolabis maritima | reverse complement strand
ATCAGAAGGGACACTCCCATGTTAAAAAGTGGAAACACATTTCAAAAATTTTCACACTGCAAAAAAATATTTGCCTGTAATGCTTATGGGGTTTCACAAAATTTTCGTAAATATTATAGGGTTCCCGCACCTAAAAGTTTAAGAAACCCTGCTCTAGATTAAACAAATTTAAACGGACCCTATTTTTTAATTTTTTATTACAGCATTATTTTGCCTCTCATCCCATAAACATTTTTTTTTTTCTATGAAATACGCTTCTTTTATATTGTCTTGTACTGTTTATTAGTGTTCCTTCCATCGACATCCTAATAAGAAATATTTGGACCTCTCTTATATGAATAGCTATAAACATAGATGCATAAATTCATTCATATGAGTACTAGAGATCAAATGATCAACTCAAAGGATTTTTTATTAATTCCTGTGGAGTGGACCATGCACAGTTGTTATTTCTCTAGGGAGATTTAACTGCTGTAGATGCTTGGCTCGATTTTCAGGAGCTTTGGACCAATTAATCGGTTAATGAGTTGATCATTTAGTTTGATATCTTCTACCTATCCTAAACGAATTTATGCATCTCATGGTATAAGTGACTTTTCATTAAATAATTCATATCGTTATATGCGAAGTAGTAAGGTGGCTGTTGTATTTAACAATGGAGAAAGGAACAAGCAGCCAAGTCAGAAGCCTCTTCGATATTAAAACTCTCAAGTTTGAGACATTTAAATTAAAGCTGAAACGTCTCAAACTTGAGAATTTTAATATCGACTTGGCTGCTTGCTCCTTCCAATATTCTTATCGTTATACATATACTGATACTCATGAAAAAATACATAGTTCAAATATGATTATTCCAAATTCTTTTCAAGTTAATCAATATTAATTGATATAGAGGATTAAATTTGAAGAGAATAGTTTATTAAAAAAAACTATCTCTGCGGTGTTTATCAATGCTAATTTCTGAAGAAAAATTATCTAACCACTAATTGTTTTGTTGGAAATTTTCCTTTTTTTTTTTTTTTTTTCAAAAAAATGTCTTGAAGATAAAGAAATAAAAAATTTTAGGTTGTCTTTTTTATTAACTTCTGGGAGAAAAAAAATTAGGTTAATTATATGAATTATTTTACTTCTTGAAATAAAGTAAAAACCCAGAAAAATATTTAGGAGGAGGGCAAATGGTTAGGACAAAAATCAGTTTGAGCTACTTAGAGGTGACCAGATAAAATTTTATAATCATATCTTAAAAAAATAATTATAATAACATATGTTATTAAAATACATCATAGACACTTTAGGTCGAACGACCACGTCTCAATCTTTTTTTTAATCAATTCATATATTCTATTTCTTTAATATAATGTTGGTACCGAATATAATTTTTTCTATCATCACACGCGGATTTAAATATTTAATAAATTAAATCATTCCGTGAGAACTCATTTTCATCGGAAAGCAGATTTATTTATTGGATTACCCATCTGACATGCTCTTCATTCCTTCTCCCTGTTCAATCCAATCCAATAAATAGAAATTATATTTTTCCTCGAATTTATTTCTATATATATTGGTTCTAAATAAATAGACTATTCTATATATAAATTTTTTTTGATTCGACAGTTGCTTTTTATTCATTGGTTGATCTTCCAATCAAACTAACGAGTTAAAGCCCTCTCTCTCTCGGAAAGGATTACAAAAGACTCTAGAGCAATAAAAATTTTCGGCCTTAATAATATATCATTCATGGATGAAATGAATGAATCAATTAATATTAAAATTGAGAGAGAGTGGGGTTTAATTTTCATTCAATTGAATATTGGCTAATGGAATAAGACTCCAAGTTGGTTATTGTATTTTATATTTCTATAAAGAAGCAGGCGAGTTATAATCATAATTATAAACGTTGTTAATTATAGAACGGTGAGGCCGGCTTTAGGTATGTAATTCGACGCTACGTGGACTTAACAATATACAGCCAGACAATTCATTCGTGTAATTCCATCGGTTGGCATGTAATTTGAGTGATGATTGTGATTATCCCATTCTTGGTTTGGGTCCTAGTGTTTCTAAGGCGGCAGCAGGTATTCTTGCAGTTACACTTAGTAACTATAACTTGTGTGTGTGTAGCGTGAAGAGCTTTGTGCGTGCGTGGAAAATAATTGGCGGCCAACTCCGTCGAAAGTCAAGAGAAAATAATGAAACAAAGTTATTAAAAAAATCAAGAGGAGGAAAAAAAATCTTCCGGTATATTGACAATTCATGAAAGTCTTCATCAGGCCGTGCAACGGATCGGCTTAGTTCTTAGTCTCTTTAATTTTTATGAATTACGGGAGCAAAGAAAGAAGAAAATCTCTAATATGGCGAGCCAGATTATTTAGTTCTTTTGGAGACGAGGTGCAATTTTCCTTCTCGAAATTTTAAGATAAATTATTGAAATAAACGCTAATTCTCTGTCTTTCGATCCAATAGACTCAAGATAGGTGATTTGAATGAACCTATTACAGTCAGCGCCTGCTCTAGCGAGTACGTCGCCCCGGCAAAAAGACAAATCGCCCCTTAAGAATATATATATATTTTTTAAATAAAGGTACATATTTTTTTATTTTCAATAAAAATCAAATCAACACACTGTAAATTTTTAGCGAACCAAGACATCGATATGTGAAATTTTCTATTAATTGAGTATTTAACACATCAATATTTTTCTCACACATACAGTCAAAATGGCGCCCCGGACAAATGTCCAACTGTCTAAGAATATTTTTAAAATTAACATTTGATATAATGGACCAAATCACGATTCATAATGAAATTTTTGATTTTCGAATTGCTTGATATCTCAATCATTAATAAATCTTAATTAAAATACCCCATTAATCTTTATATATAAAATCCTAAAATCATGTATTTTTGAATTTATATTACTTTTATGACCTTCCTAGAGCGGGCGCTGATTTCAGTAAAGGTGTTGAAAATATTTCGATAAGAGCTGATTTAACTTATATAACTATAGTTGCCAATACAGTTAATTTAAAATATTACTTTTATCGGCTTATTAGTGGAAAAAATATTACCGTGCCCATCAGCCCCTCAATTTGAGTAATTTTTTCACCATTTACTGAGAATTCGTGGTAAGAATTTGCCTGGGGCAGATTTTAGATCCCCCCACCGAGAAATTTTTCTGGGTTCGTGTCTGCATCCCCAATGATAGCCCCCAACTGTCTAAGAATATTTTTAAAATTAACATTTGATTTAATGGACCAAATCACGATTCATAATGAAATTTTTGATTTTCGAATTGCTTGATATCTCAATCATTAATAAATCCTAATTAAAATACCCCATTATATATAAAATCCTAAAATCATGTATTTTTGAATTTATATTACTTTTATGACCTTCCTACACGCGGATAGATATTCCAATTTTAAGGTTTACTTTATATGAAGCTTAGGTAGTATTTGCAAATTTTTCCTAAAAATATTAACTTTAGCCTTCAATATTGTTTACAAAATTTGTTAGAATTTTGATTTCTACCGTTTTATGTTTGAAAAAAGTTTTTCTATCTTTCATTTTTATTACTGTGTTTCAAAGCTGTTATTTTAATATATAAAATCATAAAGAAGAAAAGAAATACTGTATTTCATTTATCCACCTTCAGATCTGCTCAGGGGAAGACAAACCAAGCTTGTATCTGGGACTCGTGATGGCATAAAATTTAAGTGAATTTTTTTCTAAGACTTTTTGGTATCTGAGGCATAGAGACTTTTTAAACAATTTAATTATATTTTTATTTACGATACAATTATCCAAACAGATTTATTTATATCAATTTGGTAAATAAATTTTCATCAGATTGCTTGGGATCCGAGCCCACGTCCTTTGGCGGTTATCAATACTTCTACCTCTAACCAAAGTGAAAATATTTTCTTTTTGCCAAGGGGAGGGGCTTTGATTAGGATTTGAGCGGTCCTCAATTTTTATTTCATAGCCTCGTCATCTTCCAGAAAAACGCCGCATCCCTTTTTTCTGATGTGCTGTCGTTACATTAATGTAATCTTCTCGTGTGAACTATTAATATATCCAAACAGTGGAAAAAATAAGAAAATAAAACGCAACTTTACTGGACTAGTTACTGACGTTACTGGACTAGTACGCAAAATTCATCTTATCTCCTCGTTTAATAATTATTATTTCAAATGAAACGAATGAAATTATTTTTTTCTTCCTCATTCTATATTTTGATTATATCGCATTTAATATTTTCCCACTTCTACCTAAGGATACAGGTGACACAGCCTGTCCTTCCTATCCCCTCCCAAAGGGTCTAGCACAAAAGGAACATTATTATTATTCCTTTCTGACTCATACTTAGCATTTAATATTCATTTTAATCAAGTCTTCTCTACGAAAATAAAACCAGAACGAGCTATTTCAAAGATTTGTTGACTTATTTTTCCTAACTTTTCATTTCTTTGGCCATCGCATCAATGACGTCATCTAATCCAAATTCCCTTGTCCTTATCCCATAAAATAAGCCCTACTGAAACTTCATATAATGAAAATTAGCATTTTTTAATAATAGAATTTATTTAATTTTACGGTATATTATTTTCTAGCCATATGTTTATTGCATATTTAATTGTCTATAGAAAATGTAATGTAAACATGATTTTCTGCTTTTATAAGTACTGGAAAGTCATATGAATATTTCTCACTTTAGTGGAATCCTCACTCCCTCCATGCTTTGCCTTTGAAGAATAATGAATTAAATGGCACTTAATGTTGTTGTATAAAATAAATATTTATATAGAAATACATAAATCATCAACCATTTAAAATTTGTTTATACGTAGAAATTGATGGTTGTTTTATCCGGATATAATCACTGGAATTTATCTCTTCATCATGTAGGCATTTACAGAAGGAGGGAGAGAAATAATTACGACGTTAAGAGAATATTTTTTTAAATAAAAATTAGAGAAAAATTTCATTTAGAGAATAAAATATAAATGTGGCGACCACACAAAGAAAGGCGAAATTCCGAGCGTTGGAGCGAATTTCCCAGTCAGCAGTCCCAGTCCCGACCCATCATAAAAGACACGGAGTGGCGACCAGGCATTCTGTAGCCCAGAGCTTCCCAATCTTTTTTAGACAAATTTTTTTTTTTTTTTGGAACTAAAGTTTTTTTGAAAAATATTTTGTTGATACATAGTAATTATATTTTTTGTTATTATTTTCCTACTCCCGCGTGGTCTGGGGCACGACTTCAAAATTCAAAAGAAAATAAAATAACTTTTTTAATAACACTTATGTTTATAAATACACAAAATAATCTTTTTCAAAAATCTGTTGATTATATAAATTTGGTTAATTAAAATAAAAGCGTAGGGCGCTCAGTGAGTCATGAAAAATCATTTATAGGAAATTAACCGCATTTATATAATACATACAATTTTATGAAAAAATTATTTTTTTCTTTATAATGCCCTTTTAAAATTTTTTAAAAATATTTTCTTTATTTTATTTTTTTTTTATGATTAAAAATCTCTAAGTCACGTCCCATTTATTAAAATTTTTTTCACTAGTGAATTGCTACAAATGCCTGATCTAAACAGAATAAATATTATTATTATAAATAACTAATATATAAAATTAAACAAGTGCGCCAAAAGAGGTCGGTGTGGAGCCTGTGTCTAGCTCAGGCTGGGAACCGCTGAGCTGTAGCTGATAACTTAAACTTGCGACTCATCTTATAACTCTTTTAAAGATAACGCTCAATATATTGTTATATATCTATTTAATTGTAGAGACACCTCGGTAAAATTCATTTAAAAGAATTATTTTTAGACTCGCACAAAGTTTTCTTTAGGATTGGCAAAATCTCTCACCGGCCGAAGGCTGCAGGTGGGAGTATTGACCTGGGAAGGGGGAGCAGGTACTTAGAAAGGGGGCCCAGGTTTCTCTCCAAATATACGAAAAATGTTTTTATATTGTTAATTATTATGAGTCCAGATGCTCTCGTCTTGCATAAGAACCCTACCGCTCGTCAAACAAATTTATCTAACAATCATCGTAGAATTTGAATTTCCTATAGAAATTATTTTCCAAGCTCAAAAGAAAGTATAAAAGTGTCATCGAAATATAATTTATTAAATTTTTTATCTAACATGCCTTAATTTATTTAACCTAAAAAGTATTACGAAATAAATATATTTTTTAATGCCTCTCCAAACCTACCTGAACTTGGATAGTCTAGAATTCAAAGATCTTAACATCTCAAGCCCTTAAAATGCAAACAACTTATGTATATCTGTGTGTGTGTGTAAAAAAAATTTTTGGCTTCTGGAACCCCTAAACATAAAAGGTTGAAACATAATTTTAATTTAACATATTAAGATTTAAGAACAATCTTTGCATAGAGAGGGTAAAGATGGAATCTTATAAAATAAATATAATAATTACAAATAATTATAAAACATATAGCAGATGACTTGTTTTTTTTTCTATGTATTTGGTGTTGAAATCAATAACAAATCAAGGCTATCTAATTATAGACGGACTCCTGGGGAGCTGGAATTTTTTTGGGAGGCAGCTGAGACTCACGTGCCCCCAAGTCCTGCAATCACCTCTTGATTATTGTAATCACGCGCCACCGGAGACGCCTGGTCTGCCCTTTGCAGGTATAATCTCTTTTAGATCACCAGGTTAAAAAAAAAAGGGAATGGGGAAGGAAACTGGAAATTTGAAACTGGGTGAAAAAATTCATGGAACAAATAAAATAGATATATTCATATTTATTAAGGAGAGTATTTGAGTATATTATTCCATACTTAGGCAAATTAGAAAGAAATTTCCAAAATCAAAGAGAACATTTTTTTCGACAACTTAATTTTTTTATTTATCATTTATAAAATTTATATAGGCTATTTTGTTGTTAGTGACAAAGAAATATTAGAATACAAAGAGGGCAAAAAATTTGGAAAAATAAATTTATATAATATATCCACTGGTTTTCATTATCAAAGTTAATCAACATTAGGCAAGCTAACAACTTGGATGGGTCATCATATTCATTTGGTACTATTTTTCATTTTTAAATACTAATTTTTTACTTTCTCTTATATATGAAATATAAAGAGAGAAATTATCGAAAAATAATCGATGTCGAGATTTTTTTAATTTGATAATTTGAGAGAGGAAATAAAACATCTCTCTCTAATATATTCTTGCTAATCTCAAATTAGTGAGAACAATTAATTATTTAATAGAATATGAAAATAATATTTATTTTTCTTCGTTTATTCTCCCTCCAAGAGAAGAAGAATGTGGGAGGTAATCGATGCCTGAGTTTATTAAAAGCGATAAGGAAAGGAATTGATAGAAATAAAGAGAAACGTCATGATTCTCTCCCTCCCACACGCCGCCGTGGTTTGAAGAGGGGGGAGGGCAAGCCCCCAAAAGTCAAGGAAATTGCAAAAATGTAAAAACAAGAAACTTAAATAGATTGTCTATTTAGAACGACTTGCAAAAAAAAGAGCATAAAAAATTTATTTGCCCCCCCCCCCCCCCAACAAAAATCCTGTTATTTGGAATTTTTTATTATTATTAGTATTTCAATTAATTGGGCCTGGAAAAGAAAACATTTGTCTTCCTAAACACCTCTAGAATGTAAAGCTAGCTATAGCCTTCTTATTAATTAATAATTCGGAGTCCCATTTCCTCTCTATAATTTTTTTTTTTGATAGTACTCTGACTTGGTACCAAGCCAAGTGTTAAAGACTTTTTGCACTCTGATATCATAAATTTCTATTATGTATATGAAACATTTTAAAATGCCTTCTAATAAAGAAGAATTTTATCCATTATTTCTTGAAAATTCCTGAAAACCACCTGGAATTAAATCTAAATGCATTTTTCATTTCTGTTCCATCTGATTCGGGCCATTTAGAAGTAAATTGACCAAAGAACTTTTTTTTATACCTTTGTCTATTAGCTATATATTATGTAGATAGGCATGACAACATTTATCGAAATCCATAGTTTTTGTTCGTTAGAAAATTTTTCTTTTTGTAAAGCCTGTTTCTCTTTCCGGTTGTCTCTTTTTCCTTTTTCTTTTTCTGAGGATAGTAGTTTGATTGTAGACTTCCTTTTGGAATGTTTTGACTTCGTTTCACGCAGAGCCATAGCCAGGGGAGATATGCGGTTTCAAATCCCCCGGCCCCCTAAAAAAAATCTAAAAAAAAATTAAAGAAAATATATATATATAAATATAAATATAAATCTAGATATAATGGAGAGGGAAATTGAGTTGTTGAGTAATAATATGGCAGATAAATAAGACCAGCTCCCATATAGCTGACTACACAACCTGAGAGCCACTTAGAGTTAAAGATGATTTTTTTTTTGCTAAAATGATATGTTCATGCAGGTTTATCAAAAAATATTTTATATATTCTAAAAAGTTGAAATATTTCATCCCTATGTATTATTTTAATATAATTTAAAAAATGATGAAATATTTTGTTCAATCCTGGAACTTTTTAGAAAGAAAAATAAATTATATGTAGATTCTACAATGATTATAGGAGACCTGAAGATAGATGGCATATAGCCATTAAAACATCTACCTAGATAATAAATAATCATTTTATTTATTCACAAAAAAATTTATATTAAAGAAACAAATTACCTAACCTTTTCATCTTTTACTATCTCACCTATGTATGAAATATATAGTAAGAAAGTATTGCGATCGCAAAAAAAAATCAATGTCGAGATTTCAACAGAAATACACGTTTTACCCCTGAATGTGTTTGTGATCAAGATTTCTCAAAAACAAAAAACTTTAAATTTAGCTTCGCTTGCACCTCGAAACTTTTAAATAAAATCAACCAAAGAGTACTAGTACTCTATTGATGTGCTTTTTTAGTTTTTTCGATTTTACCAAAATTCGCTTTAACGATTTTGATTAAAATCCCCAGAACAATTATTTATTAGATAATCTTTGAAATGTGTTGATCCTTATCCCCCAAAATTGTTTGGGACTCATTTTACTGACTTATATTTTATTTTTTTATAAATCCAAAATGAAGTAAGATTTTATTCCGTTTTCTTTCGTTCTGCAAATATAAGCGCGCTATACATCCGTCTATTAGGAAAATTCGAAAATGGAGTCTTATTTAAATTATAACCAAATTTTTTTCTCTTTTTTTTGTCAAAGGTGCCTATTTGACGGTCTCAGTGCTTCCTTCTCTTCTCAGGAGTTTTTTCCTCTCGAGAACTCCTGGGCTTGCTTTTCTATTTAAGACAACTTATTTTTTAATTACCTTACCGACTTTGAAATTTTGCTTTTGTTTTTTGATATATATATATATATAGATATTATATTGGTTTTTTTTTTAATCCTTTTATTTGTTTAATTAGATGATATCACGTTAATTTAACTATAAATACATCAGAATTTAGTGACAGTTCTCTTAAGAGAAATTTCTTTGCTCACGCAACATATTAGAATTAAAATTATTATAATTGTATAACTGTATTCCTTTACATTTGGCTTAGCATTTGTTTTTTTTTTTTTTTTTTTTTTTAAGGAAAATGATTAGATCAATATTTGTAGAATTATACCTATAATACTGTACGACCCCCGGCTAAAGAAACAAAAAGTAACTTTGAGAATTATTTTATTTATTTATGGATTGGTTAAGAGTTGAAAAATTAAAAATTTATTTCAGCTGCAATTAAACTCAAATAAATTAAAAAATCCAAAAAGTAACGTTGGTAATTATTTTATTTTTTAAAGGGTGGGGTAGGATGGAAATATTTAAGAAAAGACTATGAATATTTTAAATCATCTGTTGATATTTTTCCAACTCTAAATATTGTTAGATTAGAGAAAAAAAAAGTATTTTTTTATCATTTACTAAAATGGGAATTGTTATCTTGATCGTTTCTCTGGAGAGCTCGCACTCGAATGCAAAGCAGGCCAGCACTCGGAGCTCTTGCTTCTTTTTCTTTGCTGATTTCTCTTAAAATGAATAATACCCACGCACCCCCTTGAACGACTTATTAAAGGTAATTAATATTCTTTTTTTATTGAAGACAAAACATAAAAAGAATACCAATATTTTTTCTTATTAAATTTATCTTTTATAAAACGAACCTTTCAAAATAAATATTTTGTCACCAGTGGCAGAGGTGTTGTTCGAGTAATAAAAAAAATTAGTTTAATTTTTAATTTTTTCTCATTCATTAGATGATTTAGGCTAAAAAATTTTTTCTTGATTTGTCCGGATTTTCTTATTATTTATTTGGAGGGTTGGAAATAATTTCTAACTCACTAAAAATTAAGTATTAAAAAAATTATTTGAGGATCATTCGAGATAAATGTTCAACTTTCCTTGAAACGGATGGGGAAGAAAGGCTTTAACCTCCCCCAATTGTCACTAAAAAATATTAGAGAATTCTTTTTTTTTTAATATATACTTTCCATTTGAATGCATTTTTTTATTAAGCATGAGCATCATAGTGGGAATAGATATATATTTAATTCGGAAATTCCTTTTTATTGGGGCAGAGTTGATTTTTTAAAATTTTGAAATACCCATAAATATATGTTTGGCAATTAAGTAATTGCGGATTTTGTCGATAGATGACTCTAGCTAATTTGTTTTGTTATTTTGACCAATCAAATGAGTTAACCTATAATATTTTATTATGGTTTGTACTTCCACCTTTATTTAGTGAAAAAATTGTATCGATTAGTGATTGGAGCTTGTGTAGTTTCTGTTTGTTGTCCCTTTGAAAATGGAAAATCAAATGAATTTTTTATTTTATTAAAAATCCGCAATTACTTAGTTGCCAATAGTTTATAGAATTTCAATTGGTCTATTGGACGCATCATATAGGGCCTATATGATGATGATAAAAGCCTGCGATATATTATAGGCCATTATGTATCATGGGTTACTCAAGCGAGCAAATTTCATTTTATATTACCAAGGTGGATTATGTATTTCTCTTCATTTAACTCCAGAACTACCTGATGAAAATTTTTCCAAAGCAGGATGGAATTATTTTAATTCACTCATAATTTACTGGGGTGGGTTTCAGTACTTTTTTTTCTTCTTCTTATATATATAAGCAAATGTAGATTCTTGGTTTTATTGTCTCCATCACATAAAATTTTTCATCAGCCACAAGACATCCTTTAATTTAATAATTATTTTGCCAAATATATAATACCAGTACACTCCCGATATATTTGTCTTTTTTTATTAGATAAACTAACTTCACTTTTAGACATAAATATCAAAATCCGCTTGAAAACTATGATTGCAAAGTCATCATGTCGCGACACTCATTAGGCTATCAGAAGCCTGTCATGTCACACATTTTTGGATTAGAATATAGTATAGATATTTGAAATCATAATATCTCATCCTCCTTAGTATCTCAAAAAGCAAACAACGAATTTGGTTCGAAATATTAATAGTCTTAAAAAATGGTCTAATATCATCTCATCCTATGGATTATCACAACAAAAAAATTACGTTCTTTAATTATGTGATATTTCACTTCAGTGGAGAGGAGAGAATATAAAGCGAGAGGCATTAGTAGACAATAATTATAAATATAAACTTTTTCTTATCTCCAAAAAATTGTAGGTTTTCCAAAAAAAAGCCCCAACTAAAGAAAAAAGACTAACTAGTCGATCGGACTAATACGAACGGTCAACTTTACCGATAATAAAAAGCTAATGTTCAGGTGATGCATGAAGTTAGTTTCAAACGAATTTTAAAATAAATAATCAAAATTTGTAAATTTATTCTATTTTCACCTGAATGTAAAATAAAATGTTTTATTTTATTAATATTTTTTTTCCCCATTTTCTGTAATAGATAGTCTGAATTTTTATGGTAATAAGCATTAATTAATTTTCACATATTATGATTTTTTAAATATTATTCGTAAGCCTCTTACTCCATTATTATTTCGGCATAATATGATTGCGAATGCATTCGTCACTGATTACACTAGTTTTTAAATAATATATTTAAATCTTATATTTAAGAGCGGAGTTCAAATGGCCAACAAGAATTTAAAAAATATACATTCTTTATTTGATTTTTTTAAGTCTTTCGGCATCTAAGGCCATTTAGACTCCATTCTTATTTATTTATATTGATTTTTTTTCTATGAACAATATTAAGTTCAATCTTAAATAATTTTTTTAACAAATGTTGTATATCATTTTACTCAGAGGAAGATCTATTTTCTAAATATATAAAAAAACGAAACAACATATTATTATTATATATTTAGCTTTTATTTGTAAAAAGTACAATTATAAATAAAAATTCCCCCAAACCTTTCTATTCTATTTTTAAAAAGAAATATTAATTTCCTCATATTAAACAGAAATTTGAAATTCAATAGTTCCAGAATCCCAAAAAAAATTTTACTTGATCATTCTACTAAGAAATGAAAAAGGAAGAAAAAGAGGGGAGGGGCATCGTATTGCTGTCTGTGTGTGTCTCATCATCATCATCATCATCATCATCATCCAGGTTGGCAAGCCACCCATCCATCCATCCAGTAGCTGTCGGAATTTGGGGGACGGTAGCTTGGAGGCTCCAGGATCGTGACTGGCGGCTCCCCAGAATGACTCAGGACATCTCCAAGAATGTTCCCAAGACCCAGAATCCAGAGAGTGTGTGGGAGCTGAGAGCTATATGGGCAGAGCACATCCTTCCATGTCCGGCTCCCGACACCCAAAATTACTATAATTTTTGCGATCCCTTCCCATAGAAGATAAATAAAAATAATAACATACAAAAAGACTTCAAAAGCCGCTTGTGTCAATACCGAACTCAACACACACACACACACACACACACACACACACACATCACATCACATCACATATTGAGGATTAATTAAAACCTAAAGTGTCAAGAAAATGATCGTTTATTTTTTTCCCTTTTTTTTCTAGTCATAAATCTTTACCCTTTAACAATTGTCTCTCTCTATCGATAAATATCCGAGATAGGAATCCGAAAAATACCGGCCAATTATCGTTGTAGCTCGTTTATTTTTTTTTTGGCATTAATCAAAAGGGGTAAGTTAGCCCATCTAAATTTTATAGATTATTCCCAAAGGTATGGAGATAAACCGGCGACAGATGCTAAAAATTGATTTTATCGCAATTTTTTTTGCTTTAACCAAGAGACCCTTAGAATGAGAGATAAAAACGAATTTTCCTTTGATTAGCTGATTTAAAATTTCATTATGTATATTTTTTTATTCTTACTGTATTTTATACAACCCCTAAAGCGGAGGTTCCCAAAATATGCGTCGCGGCTCCCTAGGGCATCTTCACTGACTTAAAGGGCCTAGAGAATAAAAAAAAAAGGATTTGCAAGAAATTGAATCTTTAGCTAAAACTTATGGAATTTGACTTTATAATAAGATAGGTAATTTTATTTAGAAATTTGTCTTATCTTCATTGGAAAATTGAACTCTGCTGAGGGCACCGTAAAAATTTCCCTTCTAAGAGCGCTGCGAACTTCACAAGTTTTGGGAGCTCTCTCTGCCTTGGAGTGTTATTTGGACCGTTCAGAGGCCAAAGTGATTAAGTCCATTCTCTTCCGCTTCTGAGGCCATATAGATAGCCGAACATATTTATTTAAATTATTTGGAAGGGAATAATTTTATTGCTTTATCTCTGCTTTATTTATGTGTCGCTTAATTGATAGTGCTTAACTTTTGAATTATTTAATTATTGACGTTTTCGATTCATCTTCTCTCGAGTGAACCACGCTTGAGTTGTTATTTACAAACTGTTCATGAGGGGTTTGCTCCATAATAATATTTGTGAGATGATGATTTTCATAAAAAAACAATTGAATTGAAGAAACCATTTTTTTTTTAAAATAAAATATGACAAGTCAAGTTTCGTTAGAGAAATCAACTTCCTTCAGATCTATCTGTCTAATAGTTCGTTTATAGCAGTTAAATTGATACAGTTATTGCGCCCTTTAGGATAATAACAAAATAACAAAATTATTGTATTTTTTAAATCTAAACTAATTATACAAAACCTTAATAACTAATAAAATTTAAATTAATTTATTGTAAAATTTAAATATATTATCATAAGCTTGAAATATTAATTCCTTTTTTTTTTTTTTTTAATTTATTATATTCTGTTACATTTTAATGAACTATTTTTTTTTTTTTTCTTAAAATTTTTCACTTAAGAGGGTTTCTGATAATTCAGGTTTATTGATTTAATTAGGGGCATAAGCAAGCATTATTAAGATACTCTGGAAAGAAATAACACGGCAGTTGGAACAAAACATCTGCTCTCTCTTCTTTTTAAGTTTCACTTACCGAAGGTAATCAAAGTAATGCATCCAGGACCAAATTACGAAATCGAGAAAAGCCCTCAGAATCCGAAAATATCAATGTGTGTGTCTGTACACAAAATACAAATTCTAGAAGGATGCAATTTTAAGGAGAAACAGAGACTAACGTGAAATCGACCAACCAGTCCTAGAACTTTTCTTTACTCGTGTCATTTTTCATTTTTTTATATTTTCTCAAAATTCACTCACGATTTTTTAAATAATTTTGTTTATGAATTACTTACATAAAATGTATACGTAGATTTTAGAATCCAAAGAAAAATCAATTTTCGGCCCGTTATATTTTATTTTGCTTTAATCTGTTTCGCGGGCTAGACACCGCCCATCAACAGAGGTCCTAGAATTAACTGAAAATTTTCATTAAAGACATTTACAATTTTAATTTTTCCCCCTTATCCTTTCCCTTTTTTGTGGGCATGGGGTTTATGAGAAGAGAAAAACCAAAAAAAAACACAAAAAACAAAAACATAATCAATATTAATACAAATGAACTTATATAGGGCGTTGAAATAAGATCCCTGCCTCCCTCAATCGTTACAAATATTAAAAATTAAATGATGAGACATCTATAATATACTTGTTACAAATTTTGTAAATTTACAATATCAAATGCTTTTTTTTTTATTTTGATTTTAGTACCTAAAGCCTTTGAAGAGTACTTTCTATTGTGTTCATTATTTATTATATTTCTGAAAAGTTATTCTAAATTTCAATAAAACAGTTTTTAGAATAGAAAGAATTTTTGCTAAGGAGCCTGGAATAATGTTAACTCCAGTTAAAAAATAAAATTCCAGCTCGAATAAAATATTTAAAAAATCGGTACATGAAAGTTTTGTGGCACCACCAGATTTTTTTCTTGGCCTATCGCACTTTTTCCGTCGTAGAATCATCTCTTTCCTGTCCTTCTATCCTCCTGTCCGACTATCGATTTTCATAATGAGACTTATACATCTAATTTGTAGCTGTATGATAAATTATATGAGATTTCCTATTTTGGCACTAAATTAAATAAAATAATCCCTCAATTGGATGTCCAACCCATTAAGGAAATTAATCATAATTATTTCAAAACAATAAAAACAAAACTTATATTTTCTTTCTAATGATACGTTTTAACTAAAAATTTTAAATAAGAAAAAGAAAAAATTCCGGTTACCACAATTTTCTTTTTTTTTTGCACATATGATTTTTAATGAATTTTATAATAACAGGTAAACGATAAACATCAGTGGCTTTGTCTATATTTAGTATATGACTATAGATTTTATCTTAGATTATTATGTCTACAATTATAGAAAGGATATGCCAATACATAATAATTACTAGAGCTTTCTTTAAAATAAAAAAAATTAGCTATCATAGGAATATAAGTAATTATATAATCTAGAGAATTATTCATATAATGACCAAGTTATAATCTTTTGAGAAATAAATAAATAAACAAACATCACCCCTTTGATTTGACTTTCGGAGGAAGGTTGGCGACAACTAAAGCCCATAACCAGAAGAAACCCTGTCCATTGAGATAGCTCTTGGGTTCTTCTCGTCCTGAAAGATAAAATTTATTTAAATTATATTGATTATCAATTGATTAATAATTAACTAAGAATAATTTTTAATTTAAGAAATTCCATAGAAAAACAACCAGTAAAATTCCCCTTAAGTAACATTCCTGAAAAAGGTCAAAGTCTGGCATTTTTCTTCTTTTCTAGCTTTTGATTAGATGTCAGACTGGTCTTTTCTCTTTGATTTCCTCTGCCAATCTCTAGATCATAACAAGAGCAGAAAAGAAGAGGTAAAAAATTGACTCATACAGTGTAAGCAGATAGAGAAGAGATGGGGTGGCACTCTAAGTATTGGATTTATATTTTTTGAAAAAGCCAAGGAAAATTATCTTTTTATCCTTCTTCCTTAATCCCTCACTGCGGGGTTGGTTCATTTTATCCTCGTTTCCACTTCCACTTATACTCAAGATATACAACTTGTTATATATTAAATTTTTTAAAATTTTATTCATCTAATATTTTTATATTTAGTAATATATAGAATATATTATTTCGTTTATTTTGAGTCTGTTTCGTGTATAGAATTTAACTATCAACTTAGCAAAGATATTCTATTAGTTAACGATCCCATTGAAGTGGGGGTGCTTATTGGAAGATAGGCAACCCAATTGCTTAGAATTCTAGAGGAGCTCTGGATCTAATCAAAAAATTCCTTAGTTGAGGGATCTCTTTTTGCACGCAGTCTGGCAAAACATAAAAACATAAAAGAGCGAGGGGCGGTTTTTTTTGGTCAACCAAATTTCTTCATAAGTTTTTATTGATTTCCTCTAATTATAAGAAGCGATTTGTACTTCAGCCTCTATTATGTTTGGATATATTCATTTTTGAAAAAATATGTAAATAGAGATTTCCAAAAATCGAAAGATATTAGAATGTAATTAGCATAATCTTCGGTCTTTATTCGCAGGCCGGATGAAAGCAGCTCTTGGGCCGCTTGAATGAGTTGATCAGACGGGTTGGCTACCTATCCAAACCGAACGAATTTATGCTCCCCCATTGTATATGAAACGTCCAGCTCTTAATACTTCACAATTCTCATCCTCATTGAACATCCTTATTTTGATATTCCTGAGAAAATTTTCTTTTGGGCCCTGATTATATACAATAAATATATGGCTTGGAATTTAAATGTTTTCAAAAAGTGTCCTTTTAAAGTTGTATAAATTTTTGCCAGAAGGTGGATTAATAAAATAATAAAAAAATTAATAATTTATACAAAAATTGGATTAGAAGCAAAGGCAGATCCAAGGAGCATTTTTAAGGGCTAGGGGATTAATTTTCCCACTATGAAATATAACTTAACTTTTTTCCGGATTGTTTCTAGGTATATAAGGCAATTTCCCTTTGGGCCCTCCCGCCCTTGTTAGAACTTGAATCACATTCTCCTTATCAAGATCCACGCCTTTTTATTACAAGGGGCGGCTTTCCTCATTTTTAAAACTAATTGAAAGCTACTTATTACGTCACGCTGGTCTCAGCTGTTTTAACCCGAAATATTGCTATGTACATTTTATGACTCCATTCAATTCACTTAATTCATTAAAATAATTGATAATTTATCTTGTTTATTTAAATTCTACATTTATGTTAGCACTAGAATTCTTTTTAATAAAGTAATTAGCAATAAAGATTATGCTTGAAACAATTGTTTTATGATAGCCTCCTTATTTTTTTTATTTTAAATGAAATTATTCCAACGATCTCGATCTCAATGGCGCGATTATGCACACGAATTATTGTAAACAAATTGTGGTGGAGTTTTCGCTATGAACATATGAGAAAGGCTGATTTGCATTTAATTATTATTAAACTGACTCTTAATCGCATTAGTCTTGATGATGATGATGATGATGGCCCCACCAGACAAGTACAAGGCGGATGAAACATTTTTGCGGCTTAAACTTTATGAATGAAAGAAAAATTAAAATTCCATTTCCTCTGTGAAATGTTCAAATATGACGCGGGTAAAAAAAAAATAGCGATGGCCTCGAGAGATTTGTAAATCAAGCTCACCGACTGTCTACCTTTCATTCATCATTGATTTTTTCATTTACACTTGCCATTTTACTTTCTTAGCCAGAATTTTGTTTCAGGGGCACGAACACCAAAAGCCACCTTATAATAAAATGTTGGAAACATTTTTATTGAATAGGGAAGAAATAAAACCTAATCCAATTTTTATAAATGTTCCAAATAAAGCGTTTTTTTTAATGCCCTCCTAAAAAGAAGTTTCGACTGCGATAGCAAACCTTCCTCAGCCGAGAATGCTAATTAAAAACTTACATGATTTAAATTTTAATACTAGCAGCATTAATTATTATTTAATTTTACTTTTTTTTTTTTTTTTTTTTTTTAATAAATCGTTCTTTAAACTCGAGATATTTTTACTTTTTGACTTTCTCTCTTATATATGTAATATATATAGTCTGAAAGTATTACTATCGCCAAAAAATAGATGTAGAGATTTCAACGGAAATTCACGTTTTGATGTCCCCCCAGTCTAAAAAAAATGGGTCTTGAAAAATGGTCTGTCATTCTATGTGAACAAAATTTCTCAAAAACGAAAAAACGTACGAGGCTGAATTTTTAAATTTAAGCTAGATATTCTTGTCGCATGCACCTCGAAGGTTTTCAATAAAATCGCCAAATGATTGGTTACTAGTACTTTACTGATGTGCTTTTTTAAGTTTTTTTCCATTTTCTCCAAATTCGCTCTAACAATTTTGATTAAAATTCATAAAATATTTATTAAATGACCTTTAAAATGTATTATCCATCCCAAAATTGTTTATGATTTTCTCTTTAACTACTCTAATGATATTGATTAAATTGGCTGTAACTGTTACATTAAGAGTTGACCTAGAGAACGACTACATAGGGGGTCCGATGCAAAAAATCTGATATGACAACACATCACTCAACTTTTCTTCCCTCCCTAGATAAGAAAGAGTTGTGTAATAGTATTTTCACACCAGATTTTTATTTAGGCCGCAAAGAAGCTTAAAGGTTTTTAAACATTCCTAGTTTCAACGAATTAACCACTCTATATTAAACTTTCAAACTTATCAATGTGAAGTTGCTACATGAGAAAAATTCTCTTATCCTGAGGTGAAGGGATAGCCAAGAACTCCTTTATCCTGCTGATTTGATCTCCTTTTCAAATCAAAGCCACTATAACTTCTCTTAATATTATTATTATGCAGGATAGGTTGAGATGTTGGTCTTTCTGAATTATTAATTTAAAAAAATATATTGTAAAAAAACATAAAACATTAAATTTAACATAAATATTAAATAAAAAAATATAAATTGAAATGACTCACTAAAGAGCTTTCGATTAATTGTTTCTCTAGAACGGACCCCGCATGCGCAGGCTATAAATCTACCAACAAATTAACATTTGAACATGCGTGGCTTATTCTGGGGCAAAGAATCGAAAAACACATCAGTGGGTTGTTTAGAGATGTGAATGTGACATGTATTTTGAGAAGGAAAATGGAGATGGCAATCAAAGCAGGAGGTTCATTCAAGCTCAAAGAGACGTTCCGCGAGCCATCCTCAGTTATAAGGAATTATACCCATGTGAATTTTAACATATGATAGATACCATTATGTTAACAATAACATGAGCAGCATTTAAATATTAGCGTGGTAGCGCCCACATGTAAATTTTTACCAAGCAATTACATGTGTATAATTCCCTATAACTGAGGATGGCCCCCAAAACGTTAAAAAATGTCCCCTCGTCGCGGGGCGCATTTGCGACATCTACGACATTGTAAATCCAACCCTGATGGTAAAACTATCACCGCGCAAATCATTTTTTCAGCACTGTCAGAATAAATTCCTTGGGGTTTAATAAATAGAGAGTATTTAATTTTTCTCAACCTCCGCAATTAATTCGCAACTCTTCACCCCTGAACTTCAGCCTAAAATCTATGCATGCTATTCATGTTCACATATTCTTAAATAACACAAAATGCATTGAACAATTTCCGTTAAAGTTGCATTCTCTCTTTCAATCTCGAATATTATTATAAATGGTTATTATTTAAAAGAAACCTGGCCTTCAAAATACAATAGCGAGATGAATATCTCACTTATTTTTTTCCTTTTTTTTTTTTTTTTTTTTTATTTTATTTTGAAAATTTAGATTTAGTCTCAAGGTCTCTCTCTCTTTCTTTCATAATCATTGAACATTCATTGAACAATATGTATTTCATTTAATGTTTGGAACGCAAACATAAATAAATAAATTTACTAGTTTTAAGTTTGATCCTTTCACATATTCTTATGGCTGCCAACTCAGATTTCATCTACGCGTATAACTTATTTATTAATATAAATAACATTAGAGTTTTATGGCGTATCGACTCCATAGCCATTTACGAGTTCTTCGGGTGGTTTGGCTAAAATATTAAAAAATTATTTTCAGGTTTTTTTTTTTTTTAAATTCATTTAAAGAAAATTTGGTCTCAGAAGCTATTTTTACTACTTACACTAGCTGCGCAATAGGGCGTCTCTTCTGTGGTAAATTTTTTTCCCGATCTTTTTATTTGTCTTTTGGAATGAAGAGAATCTGAGTCCATAGTTATACTCAGGTGGTCGAAACATTTTATTAATTACTTAGTCTCTTAATAATTTTGTAAGTGTTATATTTTATTTTACGGTTGAAGGTTAGATAGGTAAAGTTGTAAGCTCAAAAAATTAAACTAATCAAAATGTGTTTTGATGTTCATTCCTAGAAGGGGATGCAACTTTTTTTTTTCTTAGTTACTATTTAATTTTTTTTATATATATTCTGAAACTAGACTTTTTCTCGATAAAAATAATATAAAATACTTGCTATAAATTTGTTGCAACTTTATTAAAAAAATTATTAAAAATTTTTTTTTGTCTCTTTGGTATCTGACCATATAGACCGGTGTTTCCCAACGTGGGGCCCACGCCCCACAGGGGGGCAATTTGATTGTTAAGGGGGGCAATTCGAAAAT
>JAAAKE020090144.1:0-20989 GCA_010014785.2 Anisolabis maritima | reverse complement strand
GAAACATCGCTTTACACCATGTACAGAGCTCTCTTGTTTTTAGATTTTAGTAGAAAAATTAATAATTATAACCCATTGTTGATTAGCAAAATAGATCACATTGTTAATTAATATTTTTACTATTGTAATATTTTCTAATTGCATGATTCCGATTTTTTTCGGAAATGGTCAGTACTGTTATTTACATTTTTTTTTTATAAAATTTAACTGATCTTTGGTGCAACTAGAGGTCTTGAGAGCTTCTTGTACCAAAGGTGAGTGGATTGCTTCCAATCCTGAGCGACAAAATTTGATTTATATTATATTGGCTACCAATTAATATAAATAAATAAGGACGGAGTTTAAATGGCCTACGCTGTCTAAAAAGACTTAAAAAAAAAATAAATAAAATTTACTCTTTATAGATCTCTATCACTCCAATAAACTCGTAAATATTTTTTAATTAAAAACCCTCTATAACAAAGAGTTGAAATTAAATAAGGATTGCATGTGACAAATCTGAGTAATAAGAAACAAAAAAATTCTTTTCTTTTTTCCATAATTACAATCTCAGAGACTTCAAAAATTCTTAAGCAAAATTTTATTCTTAAACTTTCTTATTCTTAATAATTTTTATTTTCTTAATTTCTTTTCTTTGGTTTAATTTATTAAATAATGCTTCTTTTTTCCTCCTTGTTTAATCTTATAGGAGAGAATGTAGAATAATCTCTTTTTCTTTGTTTTCTTCCAGGTCGCATAGGAGGAGGTTCCATTGCGAATGCATAACCCGTCGCAAAAATGAATCCTCGTTAACGCGCAAAGGAGAAGTGAGGAGATGAGACCCTTATAAAGCCATCGGACACATTTCACGGCTTGGATTTTGCCTCTGCTTTTATTATTACCTCAAACAGTAGCAGAAAACAACATGCTTATTGGATTGGCTTGTTGAGCAAAAAGACAGGTGAAGATAATAAATCTCCAAATTTGTATTATATTCAGAGGCTTAAAAAAAATTAGAAAGTATTTAATTTAAATTTAATTAAAATTTAAAAATTATACTTTCAATTGAAAAACAAATGGCAAATATAAATATTAGAATTTAATTCAATTTTTTTTTAATGAATTTTCACATGTTGAAAAATAGATGATAATGATGCCACGAGAATTTTCTTTACCACGGATAGATATTAAGGGAAAAATATACCCAACCGAAGAGAAATTCATTTTTTAAAATTTGAAAAATCAAAATATCTCCAAAATTATTAACTTTAGCAGAATAATACCCAGGTATAAAATTAATCTTGGAAAAAATTTTTTTATCTTTTAACAATTAGAATTAGATCTCTCTCTCTCTATGAAGGATATATGATCCTTTTGAGAGACTTATACTATACTACTTCCTATTTCATTACTGAGCTCTTGACAGAGCAACCGAGCGGTCAACTGCAGTGCTGCCAGTGTTTTGCATTATTGACGGACAGTTCCTCCTAGTTGCATGTGACTAGCCATATTTTGTTGTTTAGTTTGTTAATTAGTTACCCAAAAAATTTATGTTAAAAACTATTTATTCAAATATTATAAAATTTATGAGATATTATTTTAAATCCTTTCTCCATGCTTTATATTAATTCCCTTTATCAAGCCTCTTTTTTCTTCTTTATCTTCTTCTTCAGAGGATGCAAGAGAGAAGGACATTTTGAAGATGAACTGTCCATAAAAATAACCAAGTTTTATGATGGAACAAATCTTTTTTTTATATCGCCTTAAAATCCTTTCAAGCCCACTGGCATTCCCAATAAATATGTTTTTTTTTTCTTTTTGAAAATTACTTATTTCTTTTTGGAATTTTATTGGAAATTGCCTTTTAATGAAACGGATGTTCTTTTTAATATATTTTCATTGTGATAATATAAATGCATTCTTCTGCAAGAAAATTTTTTTATCTAAGTTAATTAGTTTCTTATTTATTTATATTTCAGATTGATCGTGACTACTTTCTTGAACTTCGAGAATTAAATTGTCAACTTCAAGACTTCTCAGTAATTACCCCTTAATTTTATATCTGACTGAAGCCATCCATCTTTTAACACTCCGTTACTTTATTTCCACCAATATATTTTTTTTCTAATCCTATGACGTATCCAGGAAAGCACATGGGGCCCAACTCCTCCGCCCTCTTCGAAATGATCATTTTATAATACATTATTTTCTGCTTACGTTTTGATATCCAATATTTCTTACGATTCAATCTAACAACGGTTGTCAATCGGGGATCGGCGGACTATATAATTTATATAATATAATAAACAAATTTTATGTTTATCTAATATATTCTTATTCGTTTTACCAAATTTAGTACAGAATAATCTATTAATATAACTCATATGAATAAAATGGAAATTATAATTATTTTTTTTAATTTAGTGCTCCGGTGGTCTCAGGATTGCAAGTTTAATGTCCTTGAGGTTCATTTGACTCCCTATAGAAGATGTCATTTTTAACAAGGGAACCAGAAGTGCTTCAATAAGTGGGAATCGTTTCCCTTTCAAAGATTACTATGGTTCACGTTAATATTTAATTAAAAAAACAAGGCTATAGGGACACAATCCGTCTGATCCAAGATTGCTATCATATAAACTACATTATTTGTATAGTAATAGAGTATCGTTTCACCTAATATCTTTTATCCTCAGATATTTCAATATACATGACGATCATCATCTTCAGTGCGTGTTAGGGTTTGATTTTTTTAGAGATCGCAAAGAAGGATTGGCGCGTCTCTATATTAACTTAGGACAAAGGCCACCTCCATCTTTGAAGATGATGAACATCGAAATATCTTTGGAATAAAGGATTTTATGTACTGACTTATTCTTCATTTCTATACTACTCTACTCAATCCAGTTTCTCTTTCCTATTCTAAATTATCTACATTACTTTTCTTCTTCAAATAATATTCCCTTGATTAGGACGATTTTTCATAAAAAGGAAACGTTTGTTACATCCCGATTTGAAAAATTTTCCTTATATTCATTAGTTTACCTATTCACAGTAGATAGATTGTAGGTGTCCGGTTTTTGAGGCCATCCAAATTGACAAAATATATCTGAAAAATTTGCATAATTTAATTTGTCCATTCTTAAAAAAAAACTTAATTTTTTCTAATAAAGAAACAATACAAAATAGCAATCAATAAACAAAACAAATACAAAAAATAAATAAATAATTGACAAGTTAAAAAAGATTTTTGTGCCGAATTCATATTGACAATTTTGATGGCCTATATCTCGGCTAAAATAAAAAATCGAGCACCTGCAAATCACTTCTTACTATCAATAGGTGAACTATCTAAAAAATTTTGGAGCGATACAGGATGTAACAGATGAAAACGTTTCCTTATAAGACTTAAGCCCACTTATTTTTTTTTGTCGCAAATATTTGTTTATACCTACAATATTCCTTTAGCTAATCAGGTTCGCTACTCGCATCAAAGCAAATAAATTATAATTTATAATTATCTTAAAAATATTTTTTCTCTTTCTTTTTATTAAGAAAACTACCTTTCGATAATTATTACCAGATATGGAATAATTCGATATTATAAAATAATAAAACTTATTTGAAACTTTAATGAGTATACCTATATATCTAGTAGTATAAACTTATATAATTAAGCATTTAATCGTGTTAGTATCTTTTAATTCATCAATGAATATTCATTAGACACTAAAAGTGTCACGAAACCAAAAAAATGGATATATTTATTAATAAAATTTTTTTTGTGACTCAAAATGATGTTAAGTTTTAGTAAATTAGATTTTTATTATTTGCATAATTAAAATGTGATGGTATTTTGCGTTTCCTTTGTTTTTTAAATCTTAATAATTAATTCTAGATATTTTTTAATAAGTTTTCAAAAATAAATAAGCATTCTATAAATTCAAAAATTTTTTTTTTCCTTTTTTATTTAGAGGTTTAGATTCCTCCTCCGTATGATGAAGTTTGCAAAATTTACAACTCTAATTCTTTCGAATCCATTTCTCAAATAATAATTAAAGAGAGATCGAGGAAAATGTTGCTATATATGTAATGTCCAAAAAGTTCGCAAAGTTGAAAAAACTTCGTTAACAAAATCAAATCATTATCTATGGATATAATCAAAATAAACATCATTATTATGAATGGATAATTTTTCTTTCATTCAAAATTTTGACATGCCAAATTGACATTAAATATTAAATTTATTTAGAAATATTTGCTCTAATTAATTATCTCATTTCTCAATCAATTTTATCTCAACTTTCTTATTTATTTGGGAACAAATGGCGCCGCCACTCGTCTTAGATTTAGCATGCAACTAGGCTATTCGCAATCTGGTCGCGAATCGTATTGGTTCTTTCTTCACGGACTCTCGCAGCTCCGCCATTTATAATATCGTAGTTTTTATTTTCAACCGTTGTCTCGTCAACTGTCTCGTCAGATCAGCGAACCACTGTGGAGGATATTTGGATCCTCCAGAATCCTGGTGAGGACCCGACTTGTGCTAGAGTCCTTCCATGGAAATCATAAAATGTGGTTATCCAAGCCTTAGACAGCTTCTGTACCTTTAATCATTCGTCGTCGCTACTCACTTATAAGATGAGTTGAACATTTGCTCCAAGGCATCATTTTAGAATCGCCTCTCCGTGCTTGTTTTAATTATTGTAATTAATGTTATATGTATTTATATATGTACGTACGAGTGTGTGTGTATATTGCTCTCCTTTGATTTATATTTAATGTAAATTGGATATCGTTCTTCTTGCTAACCATTATTGATTTGTATTCATATTTGAAGTGAAATAGCCTCTACACAACCTCATGGCATCGGTTTCATATTAACTAATTACGTAATATACTTTTGTGGTGCCGAACCTGGTGAGTCACGCCGTAGCTAGATGGCGCTGACTAAAATGACTAAACAATTCTCACAAAAGATGTAATGCAATTTGTAAATAAGTGTATATAAGCTTACATGTGTCAAATGTATTCAGTTAAGGCTCGTTAATAAACAATAATGAACTAACTCACTCATTTCATCAACCTCTATTTCTCCCTCCGTTTTAATGTGATGTTCGGGACAATATCCCGAATCCACCAGGCCCGAATGCGGTCATCACACAAAACAACCTCCTCTCCTCACAAACCATCATCATCGAAGACCACAACGGCGCAACACCTTAAAATCAGCCTGTTTCTCATGGGCCGAGGGGATATTTATTAACGAGCCTTAACTGAATACATTTGACACATGTAAGCTTATATACACTTATTTACAAATTGCATTACATCTTTTGTGAGAATTGTTTAGTCATTTTAGTCAGCGCCATCTAGCGACGGCGTGACTCACCAGGTTCGGCACCACACTTTGTATATCCGTCTTCTCGCATTACAACTTATTTTCACCACCTTTAAACGCTTATTTTATTTATAATAATTACTTTATCTTTCCCATTAATTGTTTATTTATCTTATTTCACATTCCCAAAGAGGTGGAGTGAGCGATTTAATTGTCGGTCTCTTGACAACTAGGGTAAACTATCGGTAACCCTTCTTTGGAGAAGGCCAGGTGAATCGACTGGCGATTGCTCGTAGACATCTTAGATTGAACAGCCATTATAGCTACGTTCTGCTTAGAGGCAAAAGTCCAAGGTAGCTAGGTCAAATCAAACACAAATACAAATTTACAAATTACATAACACAAAATGACAAAAAACAATTAACAAAACAAATACAAAAAAAAATAATAATAGAAAAAAATAGAAATGTATGCTCATTAACAAATAACATAATGCCAGGGTGATACATGCGTAGATTTCTGAGTCCCGAAAGACACGAATGGAATGGAGAATGCTCAAAATCACCTGAATGCCCAAGAGCTCTTTGCATGGAGTTGGAAAGCTTCCACTTCCTCCATGGAGAACACATTAAGGTTTCATCTCATTTCGGAGTTTTTCAGTTCCATTCAGGTCCCTTAAGGAAATTTATAAAGTGTGTCAATCTGGCTTAAGCGTTGAATGTAAAAAAAAAAAAGGACTTTTAAACTAAGTTTATTTATATCGGTCCTAATAACTATTAATCAAGTCATCTTACACCCACCTAGACAAAGATTTATGAAATCTTATTCTTCCTTGAGAACATTACGAACTACTTTTTTTTTTTCTAAAATAGATTAGAATAAATTTTAAGGAAATTAAAGAGATGAAAAGAATATTTTCCCTTTAAAATAAAGAAATTTACAGAGGATAGCAATGTTAAAAATTTTTTCTCTATTTAAAAGTGTAGTCGAATTTTTGCATTTATTTAATAATGATAGCTAATTCAGTTTTAAATTTTTTAGCGCTTCTTCTATATATTCATGATCTAGTTGTAAACTCCTAATGTTTATGTTTATTTTTCTTAGCAATAAGCTCGAAATCAACTGAATCAATTTATTTCCTATATATAATAAATATTTTAAAACTATATAGTACTGTAGTTAGGTTGCCTTAGCGCTTAGCATAAACCCCTGAGGTGAAATCCCAGCCGGTAGCCCCCCCCCATCATTTTGTGGTTGTTAAATTGCTGGTAGTCGCATGCCATGGAGGTAAATCAGACTGAATAATGAGTGAGGCCCCAACCGATCCTATATTCGAATTGCTTATGCACTTGTCCTCGTTCACTATTACAGAGTCATATTCAAATTTGAATTGCCAAATTTTCAAACATGAATATTATTTATTTGACTGTAGTGCCTGTGGTCAAAATTTCTCATAATTCCACCAATTAATTTTAAATTATAGATTTAAGATCTTTTATTTATTATTTTAATATTCTCAACTTTTGATCCATATCACTAAACCGAAAGTGTAACTTTATAACTGTGGGTTATATGACTGAGCGGGTGTACAGGGAAAAACATGAATAAAAGATGAGCCAGTTTCAGGACCAAAACGTTAGCTAGAGCAGTAGTTCCCAACCTCCGGTACCGGTCCTCAGAGAAATAATATTATACTATTTAAAAAATTTAATTTAAATTAAGTTTTTAACACGAATATAATTTATTTGGCCCCGAACAGAACTTAAAATTTTTACATTTATTATTATAAATAATGGATGGATATTATTTAATTCAGATTATTCTTGTTCAAAGTAAAGATTTTTTGAGAATTTTTTTTATCACTGGAGTAAGGTCCACGAAAAAATGTTATGTCGTTAGGCGGTCCACCGAACGAAAAAAGTTGGGAACTGAACTGAGCTAGAGTGTATTTATTAGCTCTAGATAACGTTTCTGTCCGACTTACTTTTTTCCAGAGTTTTATTCCTAATATCCGACGATGGTCCCAAATCAGTCCCGAGATGAGACCATATTCAGAATTGGATATCAGGTGTAACTTTATTGAGAGCATTTTTATTTTTGATATTTTTTTGAATATTTTATTAATTACATTAAATGAAAAAAAAGAAAAACTTTTCAAATAAAAGTTGGGTATATTAAAGTTCTTTAAAACTTTTTTATTTCAATTATTATTTTTTATAATTTAAAAAATTTACATATAAAAAATAATTAATTCTCTTTTCCTTTTTTTTTTCAGATAAAGCAAAAACTCACTGTTACACTACAACAAGTCTAGAATCTTATATTGAGATTTTATTTAAGATCAAGATTTGGAATCTTGTGAGTGAAATTCATTAATATTTTGTATCTCATTCATTTGTTTTTTAATTGGGATAAAAATAAATGTATTCAAAAAATTGACAGGCACTTTACGATGGAGCTTATTTCTATTCGTGTAGAAACTGACTCACCCACCAGCTCTGATTATTAATTAGAATTGATTTCATTCATACCTCAATATTTGCTATTTGCTACTCATTGTCTATTTAAATAGCTATCTAACTAATTCTATATTTAATTTCATTCCTAACCTTTCTTTGAGGAGGGTCTCTCTCAGCACCAACAATACCAGGGTATTAACGTCCAATAGTAGCTTAGAAATTTATAGTGGACCATTTCTTGTAGAAGCTCTCCCCCCTCTATTTTCTATCCTCCTACAAATATCAAAGCTTCCTTAGACTATATCTTAATAAGAATGTTCGTTCCACGTATTCCACAATCATATATCTACCCTAATTTCAGATCACATCAGTGCGTTAGTAGAAAGTCCAAATCCTAAAGCATTTGTCAATTCTCCAATCAATCCCAGTTCATATTTGTTTACATTAAATATAATATTTTTATTTAATAAAATATTCGGCTATGTTTGGGATGCAAACTCCTACCGATTCCTCAACGGAATCCTATCTCCTACGTTTAGATATATAATAAACCTACATTAAGATATATCTATTCTGATATTTATACCAAATTGGTTTTGATTTTTTTATTACATTCAAAAATAATTTATTAGATTGTGCCCTTAATGACGTCGCTTTCTCTTTCTTTTGATATTTCGATGCGTTGACAGAAGCTAAGTCTGTCATTAAAAGCGTGATAAATAAATCCAAAGTGTTATTGATAAGTAAAGGTAAAAGGAATGTCTGTCGGGTCACATACAATAAAGAATATATCAGATTTGATGAGATCTTTATAACTTATGGGGACTTGAATCGTAAAAAAAAGAAAATGTTTTTTTTTTTTAAACACCCTTGTATATATGTAGAACCCTCGCTATCATCAATCACAAGTAGAGAGGCCCCTTTTTAAGTCTTTACAGCTCACAGGTGCATTTGAGGCTAGGTTAGAGGGGATAGAAGCCAATTCACCCTAGTAAAAGATAGCCAATTTGATAAAGAGAGAGAGAGAGAAAGAGGGGAAAATAAAAACACAACCGACGATTATTCTTAACTTTGTGAAGTAGTTTCCGGTTTGGTTGATAATATTTATTGTTATAAAAGACATTTTATATTCCCCTATTGTGTGCAGGGAATGGATAAATGGTGATAGAGTTGGAAAATCTCATATTCTAAATCTCTTATCTTAAAAAGCAAAGAAATGTAGTTTTCACTTGTCTTCGCTTTTTGTTTTTGGAATACAAATGTTATTTTATTATATAGATTCTTCTTTTACCATTCTTTTTTAGAAATAAGCTCTAAATCAGTGGCTAATTATTTTTAAGATAGAGCCGGATGGAAATTTATCATAAAACTAGATAATTTTTTTCTATATTATATTAATACTTAAGTATAAATAATATAATAGCACCCCTGTAATAAATAGTATATTTAAAATTTCATAAAATGCATTAACACGTTGACTGCCATATGAAAATTATTATTATATTATTATTAAAACAAACAACTGAACATAATATTTTAATATCTTTTTTGTCATCTGAACCCGTCCTTATTTATTTATATTAATTGGTAGACAATATAATATAAATAAATTTGGCCTTTGGTATTTTTAATATTTTTATTTTTTCCATCCTTAAAATTTGTAATAATCTCCAATTTAAATGCATACAGTCCAACAAAAATTATAATGTTATATTAATACGGTTGCGGGCAGGATTAGGTTCTTTACTGATCGGTCAGGCATGATTTGCCCACCCCTGGTCTAGATAATATAATTAAAATTTCATAAATTATTCTCGATTTGAAACTAAGATCTATTATTATTATTATTATTATTATTATTACAATGTTGAATAAATACTCTTTATTTTTTTCTAAAACCCTGGACGTTTCGGTCGCTTCAGCCTTCATCAGTCAAAAATGTGATGAAGAGGTGAGGCTACAAATTATAAGGTTTTTCGCTTCTTTTCTGCGCACGCGCATTTTGTTTTAAATCATCGAAATTGTATTTCTATGAGGCTCTAAAAAGAGGCTATTATCAACTCTTTTTCTTAGCTAGAAACTAGGGAAGATCCTCATGTTACTATGGTTGAATCAATTATCTTTGATTGATGGAGTAGGCCAGCCCAGGAACTCTATTTTATCTGCTGTATTACTAGATATTTAAATTCTCTTGTAAATACACCCATGAATTCCTGGTTTTGAAATTAGGGATAAATTATCCATAATTTTTATATTTATAAATTTTTTTAACACTAAAAATAATATAAAATTTCTCTAGGACTCTACTTATCTTTTTTTAAATTTCTCATTCCTTTATAAGGGGTTTTCGAAGATTTTAATATTTTAATTATAAGTTATTAAATATTTATTTATTAGAAAAAATTATCTATAAATACCCTATTTGAACGATCTTAAGTGATTCTTTGCCGATAATTATAAACAAAAAAAAAAAAAAATTCTCTAGCCGCCTACCTAAATTTAGGAGTTGGAAGGGCAGCGTAGAATAATTAGAGACGAGGAGCTTGGATACCCACGCAGTTAATTATTATGATCTCCATTTATCGTGTATAATTCCCTTTTAAAATATTAGATCAAAAATATTTTAATAGGCATTTATGTCCGCCCTTTTAAGTATTTTAAATTTTTTATAATAGATAAAATCAGAGAATACTTTAAGGAATAATAAACACTATTTACACTAAATTTCATAGGGCGACAATCGAGGTGTTTGTGTTGGTCACATGAGTTTATCTCTGGAGACATCAAAAAGGTCTCTTATTTATAATTAAAAAACCAAACGTCAGGCCATTAGTTAGGCCCTTTCATTTTTTCACAACCATTAATTTTTAAAATGTGCGAATTCTTCACCTAGCAGAAAAAAAGGAAGGCTCACTAAAATTAATTGTGGTTACTTTCTTTTAGCTTCTACTATATTATTTATGGAATTAATTTAACGCCCTGTTTCATAATCAAATTTTTATCGTTGGTTTAAAATTAATTTTTTACTATTTAGGGACGGACCGATAGACAAAGAGCATAAATGACAAGGGCTCAAAATTCTTAAAAGCTCCAATGAAGCTAACAGGGCTCGGGCCAATTTTTTTGATTAAAAAAAAGAATAATATTTAAAATATTAATATTTTAAATCCTTATTTTGCTAACTAGGACACAATTTTTCATCTAGTGGATGCCTTTCCACACCCTTGGCTTCGCCCATTATCAAAATAATATTTTGAATTTTTTGGATGACATAAATTTTTTGTATTTCTCTTCCCTGGAAGTTAAAGTGAGGAGATTACCATTAATAAAAATTAAATTAGATATATATTTCAACAAATTTTTATTAATTTAATTTTTTCACTAGTATATGAAAATGTATTTATCTAAACATCTATACAAAATTATAATCTGAAAATGTTTGTCATCACTGGCTCCTGAATGGTTTTTGAGAGCCATGATGACATTGTAATCATATTATACGAGCAGAGTTTGACATTTATTTCTAAAAATGAAGCTAGGTTAACTAATAAAAAAAAAGGGGATATACTGGTAATTAAATAATGTGGCTTTTAAAATCAATTGGTTTCGTCATTAATTTAACTATTTTATCCTTAAAACAAATTTTAATTTAAACTAACAATTAATATTGATTTTTAGTAAAAATTTTCTAATCCTGTAGGGACCAATTAAAGCCAAAACTGCTATATTTTAAAACTAAATTATTTATTCATTTTCATAATGTGGTGTAAAACAAAACATAAATTTTCATATTTAATATAATTATTATATGAAATTATTTAATTATTTTAAAGATCCCACCCGCTCACTCCAACTTTGACGAGGAGCCAATCAGCGATCGCGGAAAAATCGCAAGGCATCTTGGGAGCCACAGTTCAGTGTTCATTGCAAAGTTAAAAGAAAAATGTGAGTGCATTTTTTAATTTCGTTTGAATAATATTTAATTTTTGTTTATTATAATATTGTGAATTTGAATGATCAGGATCTCGGATTTATCAACACCATAAATATTCAAGAGTCAATTAAAGAGGAAAACAGGCAGCTCTCTAATCAAAGATTTCGGTGAGTAGGCCTACACAAATTTATTACCAATTTTACAAAATTATTAGCTTTTTTTTTAATTCAAATATTCATTATTATTACCTATAAAATGATCAAATAACCCATTTAAAAATTTTTATTGGAATTCGCATTCGTTGAATTTCTTTTCCTAAAATGGCGTCCATTGAACTCTGCCAATTTAATCACCTGTTTTACTTATCACCCTTAAAAAAAAAAAAACAAATGCTTCTTACATTTATATTGTTTTCCTATTAAATTATTAATAACATATCTTATATATTAATTTATCAAAAATAAATCCAGGGAAGTATTTAAAAAAAAATAATCAAAAATTATTCTGGAAAAAAAATATCTGATTGCCATGGAAAAATGGTCAAGGAATTTATAAAATTTGCGAAAGTTTACACCCAAAATAAATGTTCATATATAGGCATATGTGAACTAAAGGTCAATTCCCCACTTTAAACATTACGATTACTTCTACCCTTGTAAAGAATGCATGATTTGGATTATTTATTTATATTTTTATATGTGGTGATGATTGAGTAGACGAGATAAATTTAATCTCATTTTGAATTTTCTAAAGAAAAAAATTAAAATTAAAATACAATTGCCCCTTATTAAGCATTTCCATAGCTTTAAAAACCTCAAATCTTACAAAAAATCATTCCCCGTTTAGTTACCCCTGGTGTATCGTGCACTGTTGGAACATAAAAAACCCCCATTGCCGGTTTCGGAACCCCCCGTCTTCCCCTTTCTCATTTTGATACCTAATTAATTAATTGATATATGTTAAAAATTATTATGGAATATAAAATTAATCTTTGTTTTCATCGTCTCTCTCTCTGTCTGACTTTTTTTTCTATTTATAAATTATTAACCTTGCTCAATTTTTCCGACCTAAGGCTTTACATATAAACCTATTTTAAAAGAACCTAAAATGAATTAAGAAATTATGTGATGTGTCAAGAACATAAGTTAGAAGTTAAATCCTTTGGAACAAACACTTCTATTATTATTAACGATAGTTTTTATCCTAACATATTTATTTAATCTACTAAATTTAAATAAATTTCTATCGACTTTGATTTTGAAAATAAAAAAATATTTTAATTTTAAGAAAAGTTTTTGAATTTAATTCTATTTCTAAACTGCATTATTGATTTTGTGATTTTGTGACACTAAAAGAATTAGATTTTATAATTTGATCACTTTGACAGTCTGTATTATAATGAAAATATTTTCTGGAGTTACGGATGTAAAAACGAAGAACAAAAGAAAAGAGCCTATATCTAACTTAATTTTTTTTAAAACTGGATAGTTTTTGTTTTTATTGGTAGTAGGAGAATAATTTAATTATTTTAATTAATTATTATATTTATACATTTGATGCAGTGTCGAGTAGCTGGTCTGCTATGGTGACAGTTACTATTTGCTGATAGTGTTGGAGAATGGATAGTGTTGCTGATAGTGTTGGAGAAGGCAGTAATCGAGATATGAATAATCATTTGATTAAGTAGCAGCCCCTTGGCTGTTGATGTTGATCGAAGTCAAACAAACGACGTCTTGTTTAGTGACATTCTACCAAAAAATGGAAAAATGAACTCTTATCAAATTGATGATTGATTAATTGGCTTTTTATTCATAAGATGAAAATTCTATAATAAGGATCTTTACATCATAGGGATATTTCAACCAAAGATAAAAGATTAAAATAAAGGGACTAAAGATGATTAGGAAACTTGGCGTTATGCCTCTCGTTTAAACATTAACTTTTCTCATGTTCATTCTTTTTTGGTTTATTTTTATTTCCCTCTCTATTAATTTTAATTGGACGATTTCATTAAATGGTAATAATCATTATTAGCTATATTTTATTTTGTTATTATTTTTATTATACATCTAAAAAGTATGAAAATATATTTTATTAGATAATATTTTAATTTAAACAACAGAAAAAAGAAACTTCACTTTTATAAATGGAAAATTAAATATATAAATGAATATATGAGGACATTTTTTATTTATTTTTTTTTTTAAACAAGAATTTTATATCCACTCTTTGAATGAAAGATAAACAAACTTGAAATTGAATTAAAAATTGAATATCTCTTGATTTTATAAAGAGAAACAAGTTCTTTTTTTTAAGGAAATATGTAAATGTTATTCATAAAAATATTGTTATTAAAATAATACTTAACAATTTTCCTTCACTTCACATTTTACTTCTCGACAGGAACGTTATTGGAATTAATAAGAAATAATAATTTCCAGATTATTAAATTTATGGTGCAAATATGAAATATAAAAGCAAAAAATATATTGGTATGAGAAAGTAAAAACAAAGTATAAAAAGAGAGCTTTGTGACCAAGGAAGACAAGAGTCATCTCTTCAAATATACGATATATGCAAATTTCTCAAATTAAATATGGTACAATTTATTTTTTATCAACAAATATATTTTTCGAATTATCCGATACTATTATAAGCCGGCTCTACATTAGTACATTAGGCACAATCTTACATTTTCAATAAAAAAGTAAATGCGTCTGACCCAAATCCTTTTGTAACGTTGCGAATACTTGTAAGCCGTCCGGTATCAGTAACAAGCGCAGAGCGAAATTTCTTAAAATTAAAATTAATTAAAACGTATTTGCGAACTACAAAGACCTATGACAGGTTTAGCAACCATTTCCTTCGAGCGCATGACATTGACATAAGAGATTTGATTGATACAATTAAATTTCTCTATTTGATCTTACTGTAGTATATTAATTATAATTATTATGTAATTGTGATATGAGTTAATACAAAGAAGAACAAATGATTTTTTTTTTAGTCCTAAGTTTTTTGGGCTCAAGTTGAAGAATTGGCCTAAGGGCGCTGTACACCCTTAACCCGCCTTGATTATAAGAATTGTAGCTCTCTATAATTAGTGACATTCTTTCACAAATAATGAATATTTATTTGATGAGTAGAGGTTGTATAAGTGGCGCTACTTTTGCTTGGGTGTTGCGATTTCTAGTAACAATGGATGAAACATGGGTCCATCACTGACTGACCTGAGTAAGGATGTCGAAAGGGAAACAAATGAATATTTTGGAGGCCTTGACAAATCGTACGATATATGAAAGGAATCCAAAAGTTAGAGGAACGTTGGAATAAATGCATCGCTCTTGAAGGAAACTATTTTGAAGAATAAAATCGATTTTTGACAAAAAAGGTTTTTTTTTTCATTGCTAGTCCCGGAAGTTTTCACTCTATATAGTATTTTGGCTAAATATTGTGTATCTAGTCAATTTAAATTACTTTAAGATCTATTATTTCACTTCACAATTGTAGGTTTCTATCAAAATTTGAGATTTAAGAAGGTCTTTTCCACTACTTAAAGCAAATATTCGAATGACTTAACGTCATTCACCCCTCAGCGCATGAATTTAATTTATGGAGGGTGTACAATATTTAAACTATATATATGATTGTGAAGACACATTTGTGGACGTCATACCAAGCAACATTTGAAGAAATAGCATTAAATTTTATCTCCAAATATTAACTTGATATGAAAAACAGATGTATTTCCTATAAATCATTTTAATATCATATTCACTCCACACATATTAATCCCATATATTGCTGTTAAGCCATTCGATATATTTACGTTAATAAATTAAGAAGCTTACTGATCAAACTCTCTGTTTATAAAATATCTGAGTTTACAGGAATATATTTTTAAACCAGTGAAGGCCTCACCTTCCAAATGTCAATTGTTATATATATATATATATATATTTGATACCAATTAATATAAGTAAATAAGGACGGAGTCTAAATGTTGAAAAGACTTAAAAAATAAATAAACCAGTGGAATGTGTTTCACGTCCTCTTTCTATCCTAACATAAAACTAAATGTGATTTAATGTTGAAAATTATGTGAAAATATTATTCGTTTTCGTTTGGTTTTTTTGCAAAGTCGTCAAATCATTTTTGCTTCATACAACCCTTCTCCATAGAAGTATTTACATTGGTGCAGCGGATAAGATCCATAGAGAACCCCAAAGAGGATTCATTCTTGATCTCCGCAACCACTAAAATCAAATCCAAAGAATATTGAATGGTACAAGCAAAATGTTCTTTTCTCTTCTTCTTCTATTACATGATAGAGGTATTTCTAAAGAATAAGAAGAAATGACAAGCAAGTAGCAGGGCAGGTTTGACCACCGGCAGCTATGCTAACTTAGAAATAAATATATTCGAAGTGAACATTATTATCCTTAGGGACTAGGTAGGACTAACAAGCAGCCGTTTCATAGCGGATGATAAACTATTTAAGTCCTTCTCTCTCTCTCTCTTGGAATAACATGAAAATATATCTTCCCATTAGTGATTAGTGGATTAAGTTATGCGGATATAAATCTTGAACTAATATCCCCCACTCCCACCACATCAATGTAATGAACATTATTTAAATTTTTTATATATATATATATATATATTATTATATAGGGAGTGGAAAATACAAATTGAGTGATTTATAATCCCTAGGATTAATATAGTATTTGTCTCCTTGTGACGTTGATTAAATATCAGAAAAGAAAATTTTAACATTTGAATAGGAATTTGCATAACGCATTCATAAATATTGATGAATATTGACAGATATCATGGTGATAAATACCTATAGTGACTTATTTTATTCAGCAAGTTGTTTTTCTATATGAATGATCTTAAACCACAGTTAAATTAGAGTGAAAAATACAAGGTAATAAAAACTGATGTGACAAAGAACATCACACAACTTTTTGTTCAATTTTTATTTAAATTTAAAAAAATCTAAGGCTTTTATATTGCCAGGGGATCTATAAGAAATAGATAATAAAAGAATCTTTGATTTTTAAATTTTTAATATCTTCCTTAAGTTAAATTTGTAATCCGTGTAAAATTTTACAAAATTGATAAAAGTAAAAATAAATTTTTCATTTCTTTTATTGTTCTGGCTATTTCTATTTCTTATAGACTTCTTCTGGCAACCTAAAAGTCTTAGATAATTATCAGGCCTTTATTAAAACTTCAACTAGCTGATGTTTCTGAGATCCTTCTTCAGGACTAGCGAGGTATTAACTACTCGAAGACCATTGAATGTCTTTCTCAAATGAATTAAAAGGGGGGCTTCCTAAACAAGCTCAAATTTTTTTCTTAATTGTATGGCCTTTAGAATTATTATCTTTTTATTTATAAGTGACTCTTTTTAGAATACAATTTAAATTTTTGTAATTTTTGTTTCATATTTTGCAATTTTTATTGTTCCCCGCAAATAGGCCACTCATATCAAATATATGGATCTAAGATTGTTGGTTTATGATAACAAACAGACATATAAATGACATGATTTCTGTTCCATAGTAATTAATAGAGAGATTGTGACTTAAATACTCTATGATGAAGAAAAATCTAAAGGCTTATAGAAAGTGGGGTAGTCAGGATTTCTCTTAAGAAATATTACCGATATTTCAATATCATTCGAAATTCCAGATTTCTATATGCTATTCCGTCAGCGGCATTTTTCTCATTTAAAATTTAACCATTTTTATGCAATTTGGGAGTCCACCTAGGTTAAGTTAGATTGAGGTGGTTGCCGCTTGGGGAGACTCACCTGGCCCATTGTGATGCTTGGGCTTTTGGGGAGGAGACTTCGGGCTGAGTTGAAAATAATTGCAGCAAGCCGAGCTATTTTCATACTCTAGATTCGTAATCCGCAGCTTATCCTTATAATCATTTATTTGTTCTGATGAAGAGTATGGCCTATTCGGTTCGAAACGATCAAGCGATTAACTTTTTTTCGTGTTTCTTCTCTCACCTAACATCCTTCCTAGCTTAATCATTTTGCTGTTATTTTACACTACCTTCATTTTGACACTCAGATAAGCGACTTGCCCCCATTTTTAATAAATATCCATTTAATTTAATATCATCCAAATTTCTCTTTTATAAATTTTTTTCAATGGGGGAAAATCCTTTATTTCTTGTCATTCTGATAATTTTTTAGAAAAAAATCAATTCCCTGTGTGATTCGGAACGGTATCTTTATATGCACATACAATCACTTTAATCTTCTATTTACATGCCTGATTATCATATAAGAACCGTGTAAATAGAGAATAAATAGCATACAAATCAATTTTATCTACAAATTTTTCCTTTCATTCAATTTTACGATAAATTATACAAAGTGAATTAATTTTTTTAAACCAATCAATTTCACTCACTTGATTGAGTTCAAAAAGTTTTTTTTTTAAGTAAAGATATAACCAGCGCATTAAGTTTTTTTTTTTTTTTTTTTAAATTGAAGTGTTAATTTTTCACAAATAATTATAATTAAGAAACAAAACCACCTTGTATAGTAACAATCCCAAGAGAAAAAATGAACTGAGTTGTTCCGTTTCCATTGTGGGGGCCCCTCGCAATTGCGACATTCTATATAAGTGCAAGTAGAGATTATATATGCATGTTTTTTTTACTGGCGCCAGTGTATCTATTGATATTTAAACATTACGCATTAAAAATGAGCTGTGAATTCAGCAAAATTGGTCTGCCTCTTTGTTTTTCTTTAGGGCACACATATTTTGTTTATTTATAAAGCAATCTCTTTAAAAATATTGGTTTAAAAAAATTTTAAATAGGCAAAAATTCATTGACTCTCTTTCATGGATGGCTTAGTTACAAATCCTAATATATCACTCTAGAACAAAAAATATTCAAACTTTTAGGTTAAAGGATTTGGCTAAAAGTTTATATATGCATTTTGAGGGTCTTGAGACTTAAAACTAAGATATTAAAAAAAAAATAGTATGTTTTTGACTATGATTAAGCCTCCCATTCTATCTTTTAAAGATAAAATCTCTTTCAAAATAGGATTTATCTTTGTTACTTGTTTTTTAAAAATTTAAATCTCAGCAGGCCCACGCCCCTTCAATGCGGTGGGTCCTAAGTAAAAATTATAACCTATTTTTTAAATTTTAAATTAATTAAGATAATGAAAAATAATGTTCCAAATGATGTCTATTTATTTTAATTAAGAGATAGAAAGATATTGGAATTAATATATATATATATATTGTCCAAAACATTGCTATTAAAATAAATTCACCTGGTTGATTAAAGCAAGGTGCGAACTTAAAAAAAACGAGGGGACAAACAAAATTTATTAGATTTATTGCAGAGTATAATTAGAAACACTAATGACCCTTTTAAATCAGAAAAATTCTTTGCTTTTTTTTTCAGAGAGCAAAAAAAAAAAAAAGGATCTGATTTCAAAGAGGAAGACTTGATTAAAGCAGGATTGGATAATTGCACTCGTGTGGGTGGCATAAGAAGGCTAGTTATTCTTAAATGGCCGGATATTTCTGTATTTAATTATTTAATAAACATTGCGAATTTAAATTTCAGACATCTCCACAAGAACTACAGAAGAATCTAAGTTCCTGTCCTCTTGAACAGAGATAGAAGTTTTGCCCACTCAAGTTAGGATTTTACATCTAAAAAAAAAATATCTAAAAAATCTAAATTATATTTCTTTTTTTTTCTTTTAATCTAAAAAATATATTTGACATTATTAAATACTAATTATTGATTTCTGCAAATAAATCCTATTAGAAACGAGTACCATTGATTCAAAATCAGAACAGAACGTATCTTTATTTTTTTTTTTTTTCTACTAGAGTTTCAACTTTGATCTTGTCAAAAAAAATATGAAAGAGTAAACAATTGAATGAAAAAATTTGTTAATTCGATTATACCCCCTGGTCTTCTTGTCTGAATGTTTGAAATCGATGCACATTTAATTAATAATCTTTAGTTTAAATGGATTTAAATTTTTCAAGTCTGAAGTTGAAAAAAATATAAAATCCATGTTTTTGAAGACTCATATCCTTCTCTAATACAAAATTTAAACAAGTATAAAAATTATGTGATATAGCAGCTTGTCTTTAATTAAAAATTTCCATTTTAAAATGATAATTGGAAATGATTTTGGTTTTCCTCAATTAAATCTCCGATGATTGGTGTTTTCCTAAAAAGGCCGAGGACCAGAAGAAGGTATTTCCGGAGAAGCAGCCGACCAGCCCTTTATCTATCCCGAAGATGGAGATTTGCATTTGGGACCAACACTCTACCTACTACCTCTTCTTTTCTACTCCTACACTCGATCTTTAGGACGGGCAAAAAAAAAAGAGACTGGCAACAATTTTATTATCTTTCTTAACTGTATTATGAAGAATCAATCCCACTCCTAAATCATCTGGTGCTTGTTTGTTTAAACGTTAGTTTTTATGCCGTTTGTCAGTCATAACCCAGAATCACTGGCGTAACGAACGCCCCCGCTGACCCCACGGAGGGAGAGGGTCACCCTCCTTTTCATATTAATAAATAAAATTGTAATTTATGTGGTTATGTGCTGGCTATATTAGATTTTTTTTATTTATCCCACTTAATAATATTTATTTAATCTCCGTCTCTACGAAATCAACTTGCCAGCCCACCTAGATTAGTTTTCTTTTAAATTAATTATATATTCTCTTTTTTTTTATTCTCTCTTCTTCATTCATATTTATGAATAATGAATTTATTGAAATTATTTCTTGGAATTAAATAAATTTTTTGATATCATTGTTTAATTTACAAATTAATTTTTTGTTAAATATGATATTTCTTCCTGAAATATAATAGTGGTGGTTTAAAGGGGGAGAGGGGAACTTCTATACCTCCTCCCACTCCTTTATTTTTTTCTTGTGATTATTATTATTATTATTTTTAATTTTAAACAAAGGAACCCTAAACCTTTTCTTAGTAACCATTGGTATAAATTATTGTAATTAAATTTTTTCTCTTTTTAATCTTTTTCGGCATCTGCGGCCTTTTAGTCTCCGTCGTTATTTATATAATTTGATATCCAATATTATACCAGGTGTACAAGCTTAAATCCGCTGTTCGCTCATAGATGGCGTTATTGAGCGTATGAAGGTCATGTGGACCCACCATATTTTTTTTCTTATGAGTACGACGTCTGTCATCAATGAGCAGTCAACATCGCTATCAATTTCGTTTGAAACATTA